>DWLR01001453.1:0-18241 GCA_018246295.1 Papilio alexanor hazarajatica
GGGTCGGCACATATGTACTACTTTTCCATATATCCTGGACTCTGCTGTAGTCCATACTGCAACTGGTTTTGGCTATAGTTTTACGGTCGGCCGCCTGCTTGACGTCTACCCTTCTTGGGAATATATATTTATATAAGGTATTTAATATGACATTATAAAATAGCACAAAGTAAACTGAATTTGAATTGAATTGATTGGATTGATTCTGCCAGTAGTTGGGGTTCTACTGCAGCCTGCGCTCGAAGTTCAAGTGCTAATCTTACATATTGATTTGTTTAAACAGCACAGAAGACGTAACCAGTCTAACATTAGCCTCGGGTTCAATGGGTATTGCAATATGTACCTACGTAGTTGCAGATCTGCTGCTGATCAAATGCACCACCATTTTTTTCGCACATAAAAAAAATAATAAAGATTTATAAAATGTAAATAAAATAATTTAAAAATATTTAAGACATGTTGATGTCAAACGTCAAATAAAAAAAAATAAAAAATTACATGTATAATATTTATCTATTCAACGTAATATTACACGTCTATTATTATTCCGACAATTAGGTGTTTTAGATCAGGTTGGTGCGGTGTGGCCAACTTTGACTACATACGACAGTCTCCGGATTTTATTTTGTAGAAAAACATACCACAACAGGTTGCTACCAGTGAGTGAGTTTGTCTGATGTATAATCTGTCAGAGTTTATGTTATACTATAACCCCACATTAATCTGAAAAGACTGGTCAAGGTTTCTACCAAACTTCGTATACGTATGGAAAGTAATATTTAAAAAATAAACATTTTAAAGTAAATACTTTTCTGTCCAAAGTATAGGATAACGTCATCGTTACATACGTTGATACATAACAATGTCTACAACACGAACAAAAGCTTTGGTGAATGCTTTTAGATTAAAGTAGAAGTGGTATAATCTTTAAGATTGTTTAAACACAATTTCGACGACTTTCGATTAGAGAATTGAAATTAAATACAAAAAATAAGCGAGCCTTACAGCAATTGCAAATGATGGATACTATCTGACATATCAGTTTAGCAACCAACGCAAATAATGAAAAATATTGATTGAACAGTAACAGAAATTAATTTCAAAATTTATAGTATACATTACAGCGTACTTCATACACATTAATGTAGGTTGAACGCACAGCTGGTGGCTGACAGCATCAATCTCTCGAAGAATGATAAGCAGAGCTCAACCTATTCACCTAACCATTTACCCATTTACCCATCTACTCACCTATCTATTCACACATGGGTACCTACCCACCTACCTGCCTACAACACAGCTGAGGGCAGACAGTAGCAACTTCTGAGAAAATGGGCTGCTACCATCATTGCTCTGCTAACTCTTACAACGCGCGCGCTCATTGACTTTTTGCGAAACTAATTTTTTATATGAACAAATCACTAGCGAGCAAGCGGTTACTAAGTGACCGCTATCCATAGACATCTGCAACAAGTACTTGCGAGTTGCAGATGCGTTGTCTACCTTTAATAAGCAGGGGAGGAGATAGACAGAAAAATCAATATTTCCTTCTTCTATCCATCCCTTTCCCCGTCAAGTTTTCTTTACCTGCCCACCCTTTCCTTGTTAGGAAAGGGCAGGAAGGGGCAGTTCCAAAAGTATGGAAAACTTCCACAGTATGCAGAAAGGTAATAGGAAATATGTTACACGTCAATAATGACGAAGAAACATATGTAATTTTCAGCAGGTCTTCTCTGTATATAGGTATGGAGTTTCGCATACAATGTTTTATGAACGAATAAAGATATAGAAAAAGTTGTATCTCATAAAGGTTATTCGGCAAAACTTTAATACGTGTGATTTTGCGGCTTAAGACGTTGTCTGAATGGAGTTTGCCCCTTCCTCGTTGCCACCAGTCGCCGCGCGCTTGTCACTTCCCGTTCATGTTAATATCTCTGCCGCATCTCGTACGCTTTACTTTTTTAATCTCACATTTTTATTTAAGAACTTTGACTTAGTCTTAAAAAGAGAACCACCAGCCTTGACATGACATGTTCAGGATTTAATTCCTTAACTTTGTTACGTACTTACTTGTTAATTACATAATAATATCTACGTATTATTTTATACACCCACAAACATACTGTTGCCTTTATACAAAGCAGTTGATATTTACAGCTTATGATGAGTTTTGGGGAAAATGAGAATATAACATTTTTTTTAAGTCCATGTCAAAAAAAAAACTCGTGACAAATTCATACCGAAAGATAATTGAATGAAAGCGTACCGCTCTCCGAGGCGCACTTTGAAGCAGCTCAGTGTATACACATGTATTTCGCTTACATTCGGCAGTCGAAATATGTAGCTTCTCACAAATGTATTGAGTGCGTTGCGCTGGTAATGAAGTTTATTTCAGCAGCTTTGCTCTACCGATTAGCTTTGCTAATGACCATGATAGTTACTTTCTGAACTAGTTTCCAGCGGAATGATTAATATGTACTGTAAATAAATACAAATGTGACGGTGTGATCACTGACAAGCTTATGATTACTATTATTCGACCCTTCTCCGAAATATTCTTAGCAACATTTTTCTACAGCGTATGTTTGTTTACGTATGCTCTTTAGAAGTAAAACAAATTTGAATAGCTTGAGAAACTCAAGCGTTAAATGAGAAAATGTCTCAGAGAATTTCCAGAAAATGTTTGTTCAGAGAAATGCCCTGCAGCCGATGTTAAGCTAAGCAGCAATCGCGAGGCGACGGCGTTTTTACGTTACTTGTCTGTATAAAAAAAATTGTACTTTACTGTATGTAACTAACTTACAGCATTTTTATAACTAAAATCCACTACTCTTTGCGTTCAACATTTGTCAACGAACAAATTGCTTTCATTAATTCTTGTCTTTATATTGTATTGCAGTAGATACATAATATTTTTAGATCTTTTTGATTTCTAAGAATTATTCATTATTAAACAACATGAACGCAAACAAGTGAAGGCGGCTGTGCCCACGTAATATCTTTATAACAAAATGATCTCACCTTTTCTTATCAACTCTTTACTTTCCTACTTGCCTGTTATTCGACTATAGAGGGTGCCACCAGCTTATGGGTGACATGTAACTCAATAATTAATTAATTGTTCATAAACACAAAAATTAAACGGCACAACAGTAGTCAGAATAAATGTAATAGATAAAGAGATGTAACAATAGAATTTAGCAGTTAAGATAGGGTTCCCAGCATATAACATTAGCGCGCACGTTTTAAGTTGTTAGAGTGTCGATGTTGCGTACGTTCGCGTCGCAACCGAGGTCCGACTGTTGCCGGCCGGCGGCGATGTCGCTGCGCGCGCGCCGAACAAAGGCGACGCTCCACTCGCAGAAGGAGGTAAGTAAGTGATCTTACTTTAATTTACATTTTAATTTATATTTTTCAGGAGCGGTGCTACACTACTACTACTGACGACTGACAGTGTCAGTCGACATGATGACGATGTTGTCTTTTGCTTCCTTCTACATAAAAAATCAGAGACTGGATCACGTGCAGAATAAGATCAAACTCCTTACTACTAGTGGAAAAAGTCTTTTAGCATCGTGTCGATGTAATTGGGGGTATTAAATGCAATTATTTATCTCCATTTCATTCGTCAGGCCATGTTATATCATAAGAAAATTCGTAAAAAATAGCCTTCTGTCGATAGATTGGTCTCGTTCAACCCTGACGGTTCTTTATGTTAGTAATTACTTAAAAAAGTTCTAGCTAGATATTAACTGGCTCATTTAGAGGACTACATGCCTATAACATAGTGAATTTAAAAGGAAACCATACGAAACCCTTCAAAGGTATTTACAAAATAAACTTGTTGACTCCCGGAGAGTATTGCTTGACGAAGCCTTTGTACTTCTATATATTGGAAGAGACAAAAAGTTGTGACAAACAAAGCTGCTTTTGTCTCGCAGGTGTCGGATTCCGACTTACTCTCGATTGTAAAAGAATAATAAAGTCCCGAGTTTTTCCCTAGCCTTTTGTATTTGAAGTTCCTTAGGGGGTTATCGATAAGCCGAGACGACGTCAGATAAATTGCCATTCTCTTAGGATTAAACAGAGATGAACTAGACTAAGCATAAAAATAAAACAAAACGTCAATAACTCATCGACTAATAACCCGTAGTCCAGAACACCGGGGACACGGGCGCACAGTTAATGAAATATGCCATTAAAATTGTAAATATAACACACAATTAGATGCACAATTACATAATGCATCTACACATTAGTTGTAATGACGTAACCTCATTCTTCCACTATACTTTAAGTATGTTGTTTTTGCATGCGTAGTATTTTTTGACATACATATATCACAATGTTGGTAAACGAAATTGCGCATCGGTCGCGTCGCTGGGCGCTGGCAGCCCCGACGCAATGAACGTGGGACGGGTCATTAAACCACTGCAGGCGGCCGTATGAAACATCAAAATTAATGTGAGTCTTACACCACATTTTGGTTAAAAGATGCATCTTTATCTCTAAAGCTAGGATTATTCTTTAACAAAAGTACAGAAGGTTTGGTGTAGAGACTTTAACAAAAGTACAGGAAGGTAAGCAGAGATTAAAAGACCGTCTCTGCCAATTGTCACGATTACAAACGGTCCTCAGTCTTTTGGACTTGCAGTTCTGAACAGCTTCTTTTTGTTTTCTTGGCTTCGTCAGTGTAACGATTTTTGTTGTGAGTTTTTATTAATTTAAAACAAGGTTGTCTTTGGAGGATCTTTATGTAAAATTTTATCAGTTCTTCCAAGAGCTGTCAAAGCTGGACAATCCTTGAGTTATGGTCGTAGCTATATTTGTGTTTAATACTTTATAAAAGTGCTCTTAAAGTATTTACTCTTTCATATGTTATTTTAAAAATTAATACAATATTGATAACTAAACCAATGAAACGTATACGTAACTTCAAAACAATGTAATTATACATATATACAGGTCAGTCGGCCAGTAGTTATAAATGCAAGCGGCCTGGTTAAAATATGTCTTGAATTTAAGAGACACGTTGAAGATGTAGAGGTTGATTTCTTAACAAATTAGGTTATAGAGAGCATGGAGATGCCTTAGTAGATACAACTTTCTGATTAGATTAATTTGTCTTGGCGTTGATGTTAAATTTTAGAGAAAGCGAGGATTTCATTCCAAGTTCCTTTAGTTTGAACAAAATAGTTTCAACAGTTCTGATGCTCGCTATCTCTCTCTCTCTCTCTGTTTCCGACATAAAGATTTGCAAAGCTTCAGCAATTCGTCCTGTCGTTGCGGATGTTTCTTGAAAGCGGTCGTCGATAACATCAAGTTGACACCATTAGTGACCTCATGTGTCGCGGCTGCTCGTTGCCGCTTTTGACTTAAAATTTGCAGCAGATCTTGCTTAAATATGCGTGTGTGTGTGTGATTATTACTTAGGGTAGGTACTCGTATATCCTAAGGAGGCACCAAATAATGGACGCTACACAATATGGCATGAGATGGGTCGGTCAAGTATTTCATCGATAACATTAAAACAGTCACGCTCATTCTTCGTACGCGAGTATTCCCCGAGGCGCCGTAAGCGCCAGCGCGAGGCTGGGTTACATTAAAAACAGCGCAATCACACGCGCGGGGCCGCGGCAGCTAAATTAGTTTCGCCCGAGAAACCCGCGATTCCCCGTAGACCTCTGCATTCGATTCACGATTTTTTCTTTCTTACTAATTAATCGAACGTTGAGTATTGTCTCAATTAAATTGTTTAAGTGCCGATTTATTTAGTCAATACGTTATGATCAAAGATGTTACATACCTAGATACCTAATCCGTGGCCGAAAAGTGAAGCCACGTTGTTCAGCGTTGTCGGCTCACTGTACTCTCGATATAAACGCGCTGGACTGGCTACTCCTATAGCTACTTTTTGTGCCAATTTGAAGCGCCCTCTTGAAGGTACCGAGAACCAATTTTGATATAATTTGCAAATGGTCGTTGCTTTAATCCAAGCGTCTCCCGAGTATATACTTATTATAATTTTCTTATTAACTTATTATTATTTTTAATTTTAAAATGGAATCGAATTAACCACATTACCAAATGTTGAAAATATTAATTTAGAAAGAAGTAAAAATAATAAAAAAAAAAATTGTATTAACCTAAAACTGCTTTTTAATAAAAAAAAACTTCCAAGGTTACATTGGTATTTTGCTATGAATGACTGTTTTGAGTTCAATCCTCCAATAATAGTTTCTTTTCTATATTTCATTTACAGACATCGATCACTTATATTTTTATTATGTGATATCTATATATCTATATCTACTGTTTAATCGAATTCGATATTCATTATCCACCACCATCACCACCCCAGCCTATGATTGTCAACTGCTGGACATAGGCCTCCCCCATTAATCGCATCATTGGGGGAAATGTGCCATAATCGCTACGCTTGGCAGGCGGGTTGGCGATCGCAGTATGTCCCATACCATATTAAGAAAAGGACACTGCTGCCCGTCCTCCGGTGGTCTTTACATCCAGACATAAGACAAACAGACATGTTCATGTACACAAATGTTTGTCTTGGGTGGGAACCCACGACCTGCGGCGCGAAAGACCAGCGCCACTGCGCCAACTGGTCAGTCTATTAGATTCATTATATAAGTATTTAAAAATTAATACATTACCCCAATGGTGGGCCAAAAGTGGAATTTTTTATCGATATATTTGCTACATTGTCTCATCTCTAACATTAGTTTCCTGGACCTTCACTGCTGATGTCAGCGTCAAAATGGGGAAAATCAAATAGGCACAACATGTCCCCGCTTATAGTCGATCCAGCGTATATTTATAGAGGTTATTGTGTCGGCCTGTGAACTAATTTTGATGTTCAAGTGTGGACATGTCTGCACGCAGTCGCGTATTCCTTTTAGGCGGTAGATCAGGCGTCATAATATATGTCGTCTTTGACTCTTCTAATAACCCATTAAGATATCGAGACTAAGATGGCTCATTAACTTAAAACCCACTTTGCATTATTAACGTAAAAGTGAATTCTTTATTTGGCGCACCATTAAGTGTACTTAGCGACAAGTTCACAAAGGCAGAGACTATGCACTTTCGATATTTACCTTTTGTGAAAAGAAAACTCTGGCTGGCGCATTAAGCGATCTGCGCGGGAAGTGCTGCAGGGAATTTAATTTGGCCTTCACTTTGAAGTATGAAATGTAGTTTATAATTATCTCTTACTTACACCTTTTCTAGTTTCCTAGCTAAATAAAATAATTCCATAACTTCAAGACCATTATTTTGTTATTAAAGATTAGTGTAGGCAAATGAAATACGTGGAATAGTTGCTGGGGGCAGCATTTTTAATATTTTTAGGACATTTATTTTGTAAATAATACACATATAAACTGTAGTGGTTTACTGCTAATACCTTCATTCAGTTCATTTTTATAAACCATGTTTTTGTATTCTTCCATCCTTTGCTAAAATATAAAGATTTTACGAGGCGCTTGGTAAGTTTTTACTAATCATCCACATGTTTCTGATAAATATACTTATAGTAAAAATAGATTTACTTGTACTCCAGATGAACTTTCACATCGTATTTCATTTCCATTTAAGTCGAAATTTCCAAAACGCTAGAATAACTATGTATTGATTTATTATCAAGTGCCTAAATACAACGCTTCATGGTTTTATCTTCGTCAATGACGAATTTCCATACAAACTTTCATCCCGTTTTCCGGTTTCATCCAATTTCAACCCGTTAAAACTATTTTTTCGTGATAAAGCTCAGTAGCCTTCCTTTTCCAAGGTCTAGTTTACTTCCGTACCAAATTTCATCAAACTTCAGCGTTGTTTCGAAACTTCGATTCAGCGTTGTTTTTTTGACTGACCTACAGTGAAAATAACAATCACAATCAATGAGTATATTGTAATGCTATAATAAAATATATTTGTATAAAGTCAACGTTATGTATAAAATAATCTATAGATTGGTTCTTAAAGTTTTTGAGGGAAATTGAAACGTAAATCAATTTGGACGTTCTTGTTGTCTGTGGTATTGTAACAATTACAATACTCGTATTTCATTAGAAGTTGGGTCAAAATACTTTTGAAATTTCGCACAGAATATCACAGGTAATTACTACCATTTGTTAATTCAAAACATTCCGCTATAAGCGAACCGATTTAATTGTTGGCAAATTAGCAGTAGTCGCTGCACGTAAACATCCGCTCACATCCGCCGACGCCCGCTATGGCTGACCATTTGTCACTCTAATTATGTATGGAAATTGTATGAATTGACTTCCCAGCGCACACAGCTGTGGTTTGTTACTATTATCCGGAAGCATCCGTTCTCATTTTAGGGTAATTACTTCTGTGTATTATTACGTGAATATTATTAAATACCACTGTCATAATTACTCTATGGCCGCTGTTGACATATAATTTGATGTTGTTGCTTTATGATGTTAATTGATATTGTTTTGTTGTAATTGATTGATTTACTGTGTATAGCAATAGGTTAGGTTATTTGACTTATTATAATCTTAGTATAAATAGAATGGTGATTTGCAATTCTGTCTACTACCAAAGTAAATGACGCGGTGATCTATGTTGTACAAAAATATATATATATAATAGTCAATTACTTAAATTACTAGAAGACACTAGCTACTTTCGTTTAGGGGTTATTTATAATTGAACGTGATGAAGTAAAGTTGGCATTTAGTAAAGACACCTCTTTATTGGACGACGACTGATGATGGTTAAAATACCCCGAGAGACCCTAAAGGACTAACTTTTCAATGGCTTCCTTGCGACACGACCATCTCCATTCGATGAAGACATTACTACTAACTCATGAAAAAGAGAACAAGAATTGTTAATGATTAGTTCTATTCGTAATTTGTTAACAATTTATAATATGGCTATTGCGATTATAAACTTAGTTAACAATCGGTCGGTAACACTTATAAACAGCGCATTCCCCGTTAAATCTTCCTTCAAACGTATTGATTCTTAAAAAAAAAATCGCTAGCAAAATCAGAAAGTAATTTTTATTATTTTGAAAAGTTTTGTAGGTTGGTAAAATACTATTGAATTTTATATCCGTTTGAAAAAAAGACTAAAATAATGTTACAATTCGTTCTGTAGAACGTAGTAGTCCGTGATTGAGTAAATATTTTTATATGCAGTCCTATGATGAGATGCATACGTTGAACCTTAGTTCTTCGGGAATTTTTCATCATCGTAATCATCTCAGCCTATGATCGTCCACCGCTGGACACAGGCCTCCGCCATTGATAGCATAATTGGGGGGCAATGTGCCGTAATCGCCACGCTTGGGAGGCGGGTTGGCGATAGCATTAAGTTCTACCGTACTAAGAAAAGGACGCTGCTGCCTGTCCTCCGGTGAACAACAAAGGTTTATACTGGGTGGGAACCGAACCCACGACCTGCGGCGTGAAAGGCAAGCATCTTACCATCGGCCTATTGTAAATAAATCGGTTTATTGTGTAATCGGTTTGTAGCGCAAAAATTAAATAATTTCTTTGTATCGCAAAATCAAAAACACTGAATTGAAAAAAAAAACATAAGTTTATAAAGAATAACTCATAACTTCAAAGAAAGGTAAGCTATTCTTAGTGTGAGGTAGTTCCAAAACAATATTAATTATTCGAGCCTTACAACTGATAATGACAATTACAGCATTATATTTAGCGATATCAGGCTTATTTGAAAACGTCTTCGGAACGTTAAAAAATTATATCACAATATAAATTAATGGTAGTCAGCAGGCGGTGGGCCAGCGTACAAGCGAACCGCTTATCAAATCAGACAGTCAATGTTCAGACTTTTATAGTTATTGACCAAGAGACATCCATTCTTGTATATCGGTCTCCACCAAGGTCGGCCTCATTCAGCGCGGCCTTTATCTAGTCTTAGCCTGTCATCTTCTGCGAGGCCTGTCGACGATGCATGTTCTGTTCGTGACTGTCATTACCAGAACCTTTCGGCCCCGCACGGACGGACAATGAAAGAAAGTCGATCAAAATAAAACGCTAGTTCAATTAAATATTAAATATTTTATTTGAAAACAAACTTATTCCCTCAATGTATACATAAATTCTTATAACTTAAGTATATAGTGTTAGTATACACTCCGAGTGCCTACTTACTGCGATTTTATTGTAAACTTTCTCTATTCTTATATATTTACATCGTAATCCTTCTATACAAAGTGTTCTCTTCGGAACATTGTTATAATAATTTACATCTATTTGTCCGTCAATTGTGTAAGTGAGAATATAGCAATACATTTTAAAAAGACATTTCAACACGAAACCAGTTCATGTATAGAGCCTAAATACGCACGTAAAAGTTGTCTCTTGCAGACGTAAGCGTACCTGCCACGCATCGTGAGGTGGAATCTAGAGAGTGGTCGGCGTGCTCCGCTTACTGTCTCGTCTACATACGGATAGCTTGTAACTATGAGACAGCAAGTCTCAAGTACTCGATTTTATTAATTTTTACTAGTAAATTTTTTCCGCTAGTTATTGTGGTTCGCTCACTTGGATTGCTATGTTATAGATCTAAATTATTTAAACATTTCCAAGCAGATGGTATCATAATTTATATAGACGCATATAACAAAGTATTATCTATAGGTTGTTATGCGAATTAATTAACTCTGGTTATTTTTTTAGCTATTACTTTGATTTCATTATTATTTTCATTATAAAGTTTTCACAATTATTCATAGAAACTCTTCCTCTTTTCTGTTTATTATTTTGATTGGAAAAAAAATAAAAAGAGCACAAAATTGTAGGTGTTATTTTCAAATTATTTTAACTCGAAATGGAAGGGAGTAGCTTACCGCCCTACTCGCGGGAAATCCCCTTAAATTATTTTATAATAAAGAATCACATTGACCAATGTTATTAATTTTTGTTAATCTACCGTTATATAATAAAACGTGTCATGTAAATGTCGTTCCTTTTATCTTATAATTTTGACCGAAAATTTTAATTATTAGCGTAACAAAAATGAAAATTAATGATACACACTTATTTAAACTAATGGAAATACCTAATAAATTTTATTTTAAGTTTAACACGGCCTTATCAGTATGTAAGTAATAAAATTTTAAGATAATATTTTCATCATGCAATTCCTCTGATCCCTGATACTTGTTTAGATATTTCTTTTATGTTTATTCATAAATTTTTCATCTGCCATGTTTCAAGTTCGTTGGCAATTAACATGTAACATAATTCCGTGCTTACATATTAGGTCTAAACCTGATGAAATTATGTGGAGTATTTGTAGAAAGATACTGACACTAGCTTGTAATCTTTTTTTTTACTTTTTTATCACCATCTATATCAGGAAAAAGTAATGTTCCACTGTATTTTCTTACAAAGAGTATGTATAATTGGAAATAAATAATTTTTAAATAATACACAGGCTCCAATACTTTTCAGTCAATGTTCACTAATAGTTATATTTAATGCAGTGAACATTGAACTAAATATTTGAGACTTCACAATTTCTTAAGAACAATGAAAATATTCTTACAATCAATAGTAAACCACTGAGGACGATTTGAACTAAAATATGTGAATGGCTTCGAAATATTTTCAGTAAAAATTTCCCGCATAGCGCAAGTGATCTATTATTTTATTATAATATTTCATAAAGACAACAATCAAAATGGTAAGCTTTGAAATAGCTCTTTAGTTTCAAAAATTAATTACAATACATTTTATGTTGTAATCATCGGATAAGTACCTCATTACGTGCACAAATAGTTTTATTATTTGAATTTTACGAAACATTATTCTTCATAGAACAACGTTTCGTAAAAGTCAAGTCTCCTGCCTTCTGACGATGGCCACATAATGCAGACACATCAAAAGACTAAGTCGAAATGAATGATAACAATCATCATAAAATATCCGTAAATGTACCTCTCGCGAGTCTTTTAACAATTATTAATTTAATTACATTATTCCCTCCTTAAATATATTTACAATTGCCGGGAAAGCAACGAATGAGATGATTTTTTTAGAGTAGGACCCGAGATGCCTAGAATTATAGCACGTATAAGACAACAATGTTTAACTTGTCACTCTGTATAAGAAACATCAGTGGTAATTTATCTATATCGAGAAATTAAAATTAATTAATACAAGGTGTAAGTTAAATTATAACTTAAAATAAAGTTTCTAGGAGCTTAAATTAATATTACAATATTTGCTTTCTATAATTTGTAGAATGTCTGTTAACGAAAAAGTTTCTGGTAAAGTGTTCTCATAAAAATAAAAAATCGCGATAAACGCGTCAAATCCATCATCATTTACAAAGCTCGGGTCGTTCCAACACTACTAGAAATCGTTCCATAAAAATCTTAAGACTATTGTAAAATCTCTATTCGAAATTTTTAAGGTACTTATAATTTATAAAACTAAGTTTTCGTTTTCAATAACTTAGTTCCGAGACAATAACATTTAGAGGTGCGTGGGGCGCACTTGAGAGGAGGTGCTGGGGCGGGCGGGCGCGAGATCAGCTGGCGAGCGCGGCGCGCAGCAGCCTCGCGTGCAGCGCCGCTGCCGCCAGTAGCGCCGCCATGCAGCGCCAGCTGTCCGACAGCCCCGCGGACCCCGTCTGCATCGCCGCCGGCCGCTCGCCTGCACGCAACCACAAGTGTTCACATCGTATCGCAGCGTCTCAGCGTATCCCTGCATGGTCTTTCATAAAAGATAATCAAATCTTCATCATATATGATTCGTTTTATTTTTTAATGCAACCGTTATAATACATGTACAGCTCATATAAACTAAAATAGAAATAGAAAACAACGCACCATTAAGCACGTGGACCCTGACGGAGGCGACCTCCGCGTTGGAAGGCGAGCAGGAGTAGCGGCCGGAGTCGGCGGGCGCGGCGTCCTGCACCAGCAGGTACGAGGTGGTGGCCGCGCCCTTCTCCGTCACCACCGACACTCCGCCGCGCGACGAGTCATATGATATCACCTGCTTCACAGCCACAACCCACATTCACACACATCGACACACTCCTTTCCTTTGAAATACCCCTTCAACTAGTTTTCATCAATTTATCAAAACTATTCAAATTAAACATTTTGCAATAGAAAGAGAAAAATTTAAAGCTCTGCTTTAAATGGCATTTTACTGATTTTACTAGTACTTAAGACAAAGTCAGTCATTTCATTCTATTTTAAAAACTCGTTTAGTTTGATTTCAGTGGTTTTATCTATTAGTTTCTATGGTACTTAGCAAAAAACACTCTCATCAAAATGATATCGGGCGAAGGTTATAACTCTTCCTGCTATTATGCTTTATCCGGTGTTCCTCAATCTCTTCTGAAATCTATTTTTGCTTTTGTCACACAAATTTTTACTGTTTTCAGATGTCTTGAAAATTCCAAGACGATACTGACAAGATTATACTGGTACATACACACACTTAAACTACTTAAAACTATTAATAGTAATAGAAGATTTGCATAATTACTTTGCGTCCGCTCACCTCGTCCTCGTGGTACCAGAATATGTACGCGGGTGGCTCGGGGCTGAACTGGATGAGGCAGGTCAGGTTGATGGTGGAGCCGATGTCTACGTGCAAGTCCGGCCCGCCCAGAATCCGGGCCGAGGGCACTGCAAGCGAAACCAATGCGTTGTCGAGCAGAGCGTATGATACAACTTAAAGCAACTTAGGTTATTCAAAAATAGCAAAAACTTTTTTAATAGCAAACAAAACAATAGGATAGGATATTACTAGGATATTATAGTTTTTTCAATGACACCAGCATACATTTTGACATGAATCAGGCAATTTTATCATAATCTAAATTTGTTTTAAAGAAAAGCTGTGTTTGTTTACAAATAATATTGCTACAGATTTGTTGTCTGTTTATTAATTTATGAGGAAGCCAAACTGATATCAAGAGTAAATAGTTTTCTTACATTAGTATATTTAATTCAAACTCATAACCGTTTTTAGATATTAAGGCATACCAAGGTAAACTACGGGAACATGTTTTAGAAATTTGAGTTACAAACTTTCACACTTAATGGAACAAAAATAATAATCTCACTAATAACACCCAACCTCAATAGGTTTTTTCTTAGGACTTTCTAAAATTAGGTTTTGTGTTATACAAAACCTAATTTTAGAAAGTCGTAAACTTTGTTTTTGGGAAAAAGTGTTAGACATCAGTTTTATGTTAGTTTTGTTTTTTTTATAATTGCTGGAAAACTAAAATGTTATATAACCAATGTTAATGACATATCAGAATACACACACACACACACACACACAATGGGACAGACCTGCGTCGGAAAACATCCTTTGATAAATCTCGTCACAATCTGCAGGACGGACATTACTATAAATCATGATTTAAAAATAAATTGACAATGTTGGTGATCAATTCAATGTAATTAATGTAAAATATTAAAAATATGTAGATGAAAAAAAAAAAAAAAGAAAAATTGTTGTTTTTCATTCATATTTAACAGGGTGCATAATACATTATAATTTTAGATAGAATGATTTCTAAATTTCATATGTGTAAGATTATTGTTTGTGATCAAAAATATCTCAAGGTTCCAATATAATGTAAAAAACCAAAAGGGGAAAAATACTAATCGAAAAAATATGGTTTTGTTTTGTGATCCCTATGAAAATGACAATTTTGATACTATCAGACGATCATCATAATTTTGGTTTTCTCTAAGAGAAGAAAATGGTTTGACTGACCGACGACGTGCAGAGTGACGAAGAAAGAGCGCACGGGCTGCGTGGACACCTGGCACTCGTATACGCCGGCGTCGCGCTGCTGCGCCCACTTCACCTGCAGCGTCCAGTCGTCGGTCTGCGGCGAGTGCGTCGCCTGGAAGCGCTGGTCCGACGTGTACGTGTAGCCGCCCACCGTCAGGATGTGCAGGTCGCGGTGCCGGATCCATGACACCTGAAACCATGGCACCAAAGTTAGTTCCGGTTAAAAAGTTGTAATGTGTCTAATATAAAAGTTGTAACTATCTGACGTTTTCATGAAAGTGTCTAGGAGTATCAGCAGAAAGAAATTGCAGCATATACTGTTTTAAAATTTGGAACTTTATCATTAACGTAGTAATTTGGCATCATATATGAAACGTAACATTTCTTTACAATATTAATATTACTCTAAAGTACGAGTACATTCGAACTATCCGATGGCTATAATGAGATAATACAGAGAGTACATAATAAAATATAACAAAATTATTACATTTCGAGGAGCCCCGATTATTGTGGAATAGGTTCACGCAGGGCAGTTGCGGCGGGCATTCGTCATGTATACTGTCCAATGTCTGTTGTGCATTTTGATGAATGGCACAGCTGTATTGAGATTATGCAATGATGAATCGATTCCTTGCCCCGGCCGTGTGTTGTGCGATGATATATTAACTGAATTTAGCAATCTTTCGATATATTGCAGTCGCATTTACTCAGTCGAGATATTAATTACCTATAAATTTTACAACTTTAACTTATTCCGTATTAATAATTTAACGCAAATCTAGACATTTGTAATTATAACAAGAAATATTACTATAACATTTTTTGAACTTGATATATTAAGAAAAATTATAATATAATTGTACAAGTATTCGGTTGACGAGCTAAACGCTCGTTTAGCCGTAACCAATTTTATAGCTGATAAGCAATAAATTTTGCTATCAAATTTATTTCACTTGACCCTAAAGAGGCAATAATGTTGAAAATGTCTTATACGTCCCACATAAAAAAATATTGTATTAGGATATGGCACTAAGTTCCGAACTAGAAATGAAGCCGGCGACCTCACCGGAATGGCGGGAAAACCCCACTTAAACGTGGAGTTGTATTACTTTTATGCAAATATCACTATTGGTTGACTGTACTTATTTTATGGTCTGATTTTATGTAATAAGCAAAACATTTATATGAAAAGGCAGATGTGTTTTAGAGTGATGTCATATGTTTAAGACGACAATTCACATATTACACGCCATGTACTTAATATGTTATCCTAATGCATTAAACGTGTCGATGGAAAACATCTTAAATATATTTTCCCCTCTTGGGCATCGAATTCAGCACCAGCGCTGGAAAAGCTGGCTCGTGGTTCGCTCAAGGACGGTAAAATAAAAGCAAAAAGAAAATGTTACCACGCGTAGCATACGAATATCTTTTCAATAGTTTGCAGTAATATTATAAACTGAAAATGATCCTCAATGATGCCCCATTCCTTCTCTTTCCCTTTACATTGGCAGGTATAGTAAATTAACATCAGTAGTCAGTCCGAATTTTACGAAAAAAAAAAATGTGTGAAACTAAATATAATATGTCATTGAGCGAGGCTTCGTTTTGCCGCCGTTTCGGGATCGAGCCTACGCGCTCGCCCGGACCGAGTTATTAATGGTAGCCAACTTGTGTTGGCTCCTGATATTAATGGATGTCAACTCGTAACGCTAAGCGTCTCTACGGGAAATATTAAGTTCACAACTGCCGCGAACAGTTTTCATGTTATTCTGTGTGAAGAAAAAAATTAACACCATTTGTTATTATAAAAACAGCTAAGATATATAATTCAAAAATTAAGATCGTTTCATTACATGTAACGAAACGTCATAATTATCAGTTGTTTTGGTTGACATTGTTTCTCTGGGTATGTAAATGAATCAGTTATCATATAAAACCGACAATTATTTGGGCAGAAATAAGTAGGATAAAATAAAATGCCTTATAAATTTTCTATAACATCTTTGATACAAAAAAATTCTAAGTCATCAAGCTTCTCTAGCAGAGGCCGTTCATCTTTATACTTTTTACTTTAAAGCGATAGCTTCGAGTTGCAGTCTTTGGGGTTGTTTTTGTTCGCGAGTCATCAAAAAGCGCGCGTTTATTGCTATTTTTCAATATTGGAGAATTCCAGAAGTTTACTCGTTCGAAGTTCGTCACGGAGTCTGTGGAAGTAGGTTACAAGGCGGTGCATGTATGCAGGCAATCGGGTCGCGACGGAGTTTGCGGCCTATCGATTGCTGGCTCGCGCAGTCGCTCTATGGTGCGACACTAACCGTCTTGGACATCCATTGCGCGTCCGACATTCAATTTGACTTCGAGCTTCAATAGGAAACAATCATTGTAACGCTAACTATACATAAATAGTCAAATGTTTAAATTAGTGAATTTATCTCATAAGATTTTTAAGCGTTTTCAAGGGAATTTTTAAAGAGAAACATCAAAGTCATTAAAAAAAAAACGTATTACTTTATTATGTAGTTAATTATTTCCGGTTTTTGATTAAAGTTTAAGAAAAGCAAATTGAACGTCGCATAAATATATATTTCCAACATTTATTATGAAAAAAGGAAAAGAAAATGGAAAACAATTATTTACATCAAAATAGCTACAAATAAAGTTCGTCTAAAATAATAGTAAATAATTATAAAGTACCTAAAATAATTATAAAAGTTCCTTAACTACAATTTGCTGATATTTTTTTTCTGTATGAATGTAATATCTGTTGTTTTTTCACTAGGCAAGCCCGTGTCGTAGAGACACAACTCTTTTCCGAGACAGACAGAAACTTTTTTACACTCGGGAGATATCTGCAGACAGCCTTAAATACACGGTACTATAAGTAATATATAAAATAAAGTACACCTAATGAAAGGACAGTAAATAATGTGATCCTCAAGTTGGTCGTAAGTTAGTGAACCAAACCAAGTGTGTGATCTTTTGTTTTTAATGTCACAATATTTAGCTACTTTGTCATAAACAATAGATATAGACACAGGTTCTTGCAAAATCACCAAAACGTTGGGAGAATACAGTATTAACCACTGGCGTATTCAACCTGTTATGTCTTCGACTCAGTTCGTAGATACTAGGAGAGGTTAAGATCGAGCGGTGCGTCAAAACTGTAGTTTTTAGAATATATACGAGCATAGTTTTCCTGCACTCCAGCTTCTTTGTACAATTTATCTGTGGAGTATCTGTAAAACTTTTTAAATATGACTTTGAGGACTGATATTTGTGCTCTCTCGGCCTGAATCATAAAGGTTTTTGCTGTACTTCCCCAGTATGTTACACCAAATTATAGTGATATGAAATTTATACATATAATAAAATCGTAACTGATCGGTGTCTGTACATGGAAAATAAATTAGCAAAACTATTACAGGGGG
>DWLR01001454.1:0-18221 GCA_018246295.1 Papilio alexanor hazarajatica
GTCGCCTATAGACGGACATCCACGTGACGGCCTGTGTGTACGAGTGTCGCCTATAGGCGACGTCAGTGTATACATGACACTTAATCATTTGACCATAAGCCCCATGATGTGTTCATTTCTACGCATAGTGTACATCGATCACATTTGTGTTATTACGGTGGCCCGTTCAACGGTGTCACTCCGACGGAACACACTGCTGTAGCGAAAAGGTTAAATAGTATTAATTTTATATATTTTTTCAGTATTAGAAGATATTCAGCCAAGAGGTTTGTTGATTTGCTGAAAGCACCTTCGGTACAGCATTTAATATTGAAAGGGAGTCATTTTATACTCATTAACTCAATGGCTCTGCATGGTGATTCATGTGAACTATGCTTAGATGCTAGAACTTCTATTGATAGGATTTCCGGTAAGACTGAATAACTAATAGTATTATTGACGCTATATCTTTCTACTATATGACATTGATATCCCTTTTTAATAAAGTGTAATTAATTTTTTCTCATAACTACATAACATTATTCCCGAGCCAAAACCAGTAACAGTATGGACTACAGTAGAGTCCAATATATATGAAAGAGTAGTACATACTGTGCCGACCCTACGCAAGTGGGAAAAGGGCAGGGAGATGAACTACAAAACATAACAAAAAAAAATTTAACATTATCAAAAAATGTTTGATTACAATAACTTGATGTCTTTAAACAGTCTTGCGTGGTAAAACAAACTTTTTTTATCAAATAAATTCTCATAATTATCATGCATAATTTTGAAGTACAGTAGTGCGTCGATTATGCGAACTAATTGGGGGGGGGGACAGGGTGTTCGGAACATGGGTGTTCGGGAAACAGATATTTTCGGATAATCGAACTGTATTGATTCAGCCATAGATATTTACGTACAGGTGAATGTTAACCATATTTTATATCTTTAATGACAAATAGGAATTAAACAAAAAAGTGCAGACAATCTTGCAATAAAACATGTATTAGGTACAATTGAGACTTAAACAAAATCTTCAAAATTCTATATGAAGGTTACATAATTAGTTTCATTGTTTTACGACTCGTGGATCCGTCAGAAGAATCAAGCTGAGATATAAGTTACTTATGCTCGTCTTTTGTTTTTTATATCCCTAGTCGTACACTTACCAACTTGATGTTGGATTGGATACTTTGGTTGCAGATTCGCCTTCCGCTAACCGTTTATTAATCTCGTTTTTATCATATCATATATTCATAAAAGGGACTACACGTTTACGTTTAGGTATTTTAAATCGAGTTTATTTTCACGCGGCAAAATTTAGTTTATTGATTAACGGCTACTTGGAAGTGACATACGATTGATACCTAACAAGTCGCGAAAAGTGCGCGAGCACTGTAGCGCGGGAGGCGGGAAGGGGGTAGGCACGCGCGGGTCGGGCGGAGTTGGGATAATAGTTCGGATAATCGGTTGTTCGGTTGATCGACGTTTGGATAATTGACGCTCCACTTCCCACATATCAACATTCTGGCCAGCGCTATAATGTCTTGAATTATTCTGTATTGAACGCATTCCCTATAACTCGTAGTCTTAGTGATACAGCTTAAAATTGTTAATTGTAAGCATTAAATAATGAGGCGTAATATAGATTTATAGGATTTCAGCGCTTTTGTTTGTTTTAGATGTTATGCAGTGTGTGGAAAATTATACAATATGTAAAAATCAAAAAGTTAATTTCAATTATTCTCGGCCTATTATAATGCAGGTGAGTTTAATATATTTATTAATATTGCTAAAAATTAAATATTTTTTTAGTTTTCGACACTAGACACTAAAAACGGGATATAAAAAAAATAAAATTTACCAATAAATCCTTAATTATTAATTTTGTCATGTATGAGTAAGAAAATACTTAGGAAGAAAGCAAAATCTATTTTGTTTATGTTTTAATAATTTGCAATACTGCCATTGATACCATGTTCTAAAATTACTAATATTTTTTTATCTAGCACTTTCCACTATATCGGTTATCAGATGCCGCATGTACCGAACCTGATTCACCACCTTTACCAGAGAAGAATAAAAGGTTCCGACTGAAGGTTGATGCACTGTCCAAAGAATCTACCACATATTTAATTAAAAAATTAAAGCCTCGAGCAGTGTTTGGTGGACATACCCACCACGGTTGTCTACTTCATCATTCTTACAAGGATTTGGATAATATAGAATTTTTGGAATATTCAGTGCCATCTTTTTCATGGAGAAACAGACCTGATCCGAAATTTATGTTGGTACGGTTTTCTTATGCTGAGTATATGTTATTTTTTTATTCCTGTGGCATACATACCATAGAAATATATTGGTTATTAAACGTAACAGTTACTATTGTAACGGTTAAGTTTAATAACCGATTTCTTGTGAGTTGTTCTTGTTGAAGTAGTAGATTTCAGGAGTACACATATTACTATTGGGTATTGAAAAGAAAATTGATAAAATACTGCATATCTGTAGCCGGTCGCAGTGGCTATTACATATCTTTCATCTTTTATACATTTTCTGCACAACTTACAAATCGTTTTCATTTGTAATATGCAATAGTTACGATAACTCGCTTGGGATAAATGTTGAGAGATTGTTTTTATCTTTTTAAAAGTTTTTCTTATTTTCTTCCTGCATCATCATTAATATAGGCTTATTTTATTTAAATCATATTCAAATTATTTACTTTATTACAAGTGTTATGTTGATTGCACAACTCTAATATTTTCAATATCTTTTAGGTATCTATATCACCAGAGACATATGTCGTCAACAAATGTGGGTTACCAAAGGAAGGAACCATAATACTTACTGCAATAATCATGATTTTTGGTCTAATTATTTATCTATCCATGAAGACAACGATTGGGAGATGATTTTTGGAATAAAAAGCAATACTTTCATCTCATTGTTATATTCCATAATAAATATTTTTGACAAGATCCGAGCATTTTGTACACTGTACACTTAATTGGAAACAATTGCTCAAGCACTAGATAATTGATATTTTATTTTAAATCAAAACATAATCTAAAGCAACAATTTAAAATAAAACATGCCATCTCATCATATAGTACGGCAGCTGACAGTTTCCATGTTCACAGTTAAAAATCAAATCACTTATAAAATTATCACAAACAGCAGTTTACTTACATTACAAATTACTTAAAAGTTAAAAAGATTTCGAAATAAATTATTAATGAACTAATAAAGTAAATTAGAGGTAGATAAAAAAAAAGTTTTCAGAGATTCATACATTTCTAACAATATAAAAATACTGGTGTTGGTAATATAATATCGAAAATAAAAGTATAAAATATTACCATTTTACGTCATGATCGATGGGATGTTACGAGAAAACGAGATTCAACAGTTAAGTACATGTCAAACTAAAATGGAACATTTAGTATTGGGCTGTTTATAGCGAAGCACCTAAATCTTATAAACTAAAAGTCAGTCTATATACTCTCAGATGAGTCACCTTCCTACATATGTAACATCTAATGAGCTTTGACAACTGAAGCTATTGTAGATATTGCGAATTGTGTAAATCAAACAGTCAGTCGAGAAGACAGACCCGTAGATAAGATGACGTTTGGGTTATGAAATACCACGAGGAAGTTTCAAACAAAACATATATTTACATTAACATATTGTTACTTGTAATTGGTATCTACTCTTCGAAGACAATTGCCACAGAAATGTCATCACAACCCAATACGGATCCCACCTGCATGTCTGTAACTGATTACTGTTTCATACAAAATGCTGTATAAGGCACATTATAAAAATAAGTACAAATTCCATAATAATTTTAAGACTGAGCATTATAGGCCACTATAATTAAATGTATAGATATGGTAGATTGTAGGAATTTTATCTTTATACATATTTTGTTAAAGCAATATAAAATTATTTTCATATTGTAACCTTTTATTCCTAGTTGTCTATTAATTAAATTCCTTTGCATTATTATCAAATACAATATATAATAAATACTGATAACAGTTGTTAGACGCGAAACAAGATGCATAGGTGACGTAAATCATTGATAGCTCTATACATTTAGGTTTCTCGATACATTCATACGATTATAATTACACATAACTCATTCCAATGGGCAATAATCTGTTATCTTCTGTACACGACTTGGTAACCACAGTTTAAACATTTATACAGTCAGGCGCACTTATATACCAAAGAGGACAGAGCCGTCGAGATCGACTGAGCCCGAGCTTGACTTCTATAAAAATATTATTTGGAGGACCCTAGGCTGGTGCAAGGTTTGCGTTTGGCCGGGAAGATCGTGGGATCGCGAGCGCTTGTTCCTATGAACTCGTGTCTTCTGCGGCTGCACTTGCTTGTGATGGTATCCTGTATGGGCGTGCCGGGCTGAAGAACATATGACGGCGTGCAGGTAGCGGTCGTACCTGCACAGGTTGGAGTCGCCGCCGCCCGCCAAATCCAAATCGCCGGAATTCTCAGACTTCAACTTTTGGAACGCGTGTGCCGGCTTCTCGCTCACAGTATGCGATCTGTTACGATGCTTCTGGTATTTGTTTGGGATCTCCTCGTCATTGCCAACAGGTTCACTGGACTTTCTGTAAAATGAACGTGAAATTATTATTTTAATCCTTTAATTCATAGTTTTTCATTCACGTAGCAAATGTTAACTTCTGACGACTCTCAATTGATCATGCTATGCTTTTTTTTAATTTAATTTGTAAATATAATGCTCCCCCCCCCCCTTAGTCTTATATCAAACATAATGTTTTTATTTTAATATTTTTTGATAATATTCACTTTTTTACTAGTTTAACTACAGGAATATTACAAATAACTTGTTGTTTTTTTTACAATTTACTTATGTTCGCCAAAAAAGATAAAGCTTTGTTTCTAAGCAATAAATTTATTTCATTGAAATATAGCGCATGACGTTATATCATTGAATGGGCCAAGTCTAAAGGCCAATTCACTCGTCAATCGATTGCAGATTTGAAGTACGTGTCTTGTTTTCTTGTATTTACATTTTCTATTATATTTGATAATATAAATTTGTTCTAGTTATAAATAAATAATGACGATACATGAAAACTAGGTATATAATTCTTATAAATGAAGGTAGTTAGGGAAATACAATTTTTTTATGTGTTTATTTTTAAATAGTAGACTGTTGAAGGCAGAATCCTTTACTCCTCAGTGGTATTTCGTCAGAGTCGTTTCTCCGTAAAAATTGCCCAATCATGCAATGGATATTGTTAATCGATATACCACTGTTCTGGCCGCCGTTTTATGAGGTACCCGGAAAGCCAACTAAAAAAAGGAAATACAACCAACCTGGAAGTCTGAAAGCTCAGATGATTCTTTTCCATGTTGGCCTGTATGATCTCGAGGAGTTCCCGTCTCTGCAGGCTGCCGGAACGTTTCTTGGTGTGCTTGTGTTCGCGGTACTCCCTGCGCGGATGTCGGTGGGTCTTGGGTCTCGCGGGTGGCGGTCTCTGTGGTCTTCTGTCTCCGGAGCACGAAGACTTTGAGGATGCGTCATCGTCAAACGATAGTCTTTCGTGATCTTCATCACTGTTGTCGCACTCGATTGGGGCTGTCTGCGTCTGTTCCCTCCGGCGCCGCCGCCGCCCCTCCCGCCTGTCGCGCTCGTGTCGCGCCCTCCCGTCCTCGGGCACGACCGTTAGACGTACTTGAATTGTTTTCGATCCGTAGTGCGGAACGGTCACAGACTTCCCGATCGACTCGTATATAGTGGACACGATGCCAGCTATATCCTGTGTGCGATAGATTGTAATAAATTATACAAGAACAATAATTTAATGCTATATTTATTACGCTTATTCTAATAAAAACAAATCTTGATATGGTAGCCAAATTATCAATCGTGATCGTGGATGATTTTGAAGAAGTTTTCTCCTCTCATGCGTAGTAAAAAACGGTATGAATGTTGGATGTAGTCTAACGTAATAAACTTTTGTAAATCATGACACGTTTAACATAATTTATTAGTATGGACGTAAAAGACGTGTTGATTACTTACATCCTTAGTCATGCGACCGTGGCCGTCGAGGTCGTACAGCGTGAAGGAGAACTGTAGCGGACGTTGTTTGGACGGCTCCGGGTGCTTCAGCTCCACGTCGCATGTCAGCTCCTGCGACACAACGTGATACCTTTTTAATAAATATAAAATCAAATAAAACACCAAAAAAATACGAAAATAATGACAATAAAAAAAATTTAAACTTTTTTACTAATTTATATAATGTTCCCTTTTGATCTCTGTTTCACGCAAAACATAATACAAACGCAATAACATGCATCGATTTGTATCTAGGCACCGTATCCTAACAGCTGAATAATTTAATTGGTGGGTTACAAGGCAACTTTTTATTGACTAACTAACATTGAGTAATCATTCGTTATCTAAAAGCGAAGAACGATCGGATCGCTTGGTTCCGTGTGGTAATTCTTTTATGCCTCATACAAAGGTGCCGGTGTCGGGCTATGAATATGCACACCGGGCGCTCCGCATAAATGTTTTTAATTACCAGTAATGGTAAATAAAGTGTTCACATAGCCGACGATTAACCCGGATTAATACCAGACAGCGTTACATTATATATGTCCGACACAACATCAAGCGTACAGTAGATAAAAAGAACTTGCGTGTGACGGGATTGACGAGACATGGTAGTTAATGATAGTTTTTATACCCATATAACTTGGAATTTCGAAAAAAAAACACTATAGAGAGAAGACATTGCTGACACTGAATTAGTAATGGAATGGATGCGATTTGTCTCACTGACAATAACCTCCTGATCTTTTTCGTGCCAAACATCCATGAAGTGATTTCTGATTGGCCGAGACACCAACCGAAACTAATGAACGTTCTAATACGCCTTGTAACAAGAATGAACATTTCGACCGAAACCTAAAAAATCCCGGTATCTGGCGCACCATTTATGCTTGTTACATCTACGAACATGATGTTTGAATCTTGGTGCTACCTTGTTTTTAATGCCAGACAAACTAGCCGTTACATATTGGTAAGTGACAACCGCTACTCTTAGAAGGACAATAATTAGATTAATTGCAGAAGTGTTAGTAGCCCTTATGTAGTCCGTAGAATGGTAGAAAAAGAAGGGAAAAGCGGGTGATAAGTGCCTCGAACCTCGAATCGCATCCTAGGCTTATCGTCGTGCGAGTCCGTTGGGCGTGGTGACGGCGGTATTCTGGCGTGCTCGTGTGCTCGCGCCGGCAGTAGCGGCGGCGTGCTTGGGTTGAGCAGCGCACGCGCTTCGCTCGGCAGCAAATCGGGCGGCGCCGAGCACTGGGATGCCGCGCGACCCACCAGCTCCTCGGTGTCCGTTCGCTCGCTCTCAGTGCCAACTGTAAAAAAATTACATATATCTGTAGTGTGATAAGCAAAGCATAATATTTCTATCAATAAGTTTTCGGTTTTTAGGTTGAACTTATAAAATTAATGACAAGCGTTTGTCTATGATATTTTGTTTGGACAATTCACGTTAGATTTTTTTTTACTTCATATAACGAATAAAACCACAATTCAGACACACGACAGTCGTTGTCTACTATATTTTTAGTTTACGACATTGCTAGTATCTACTATATTTTCGTGTAAATCTGATTGTCTTGCATAATATATCTAGCGCCACTATATACAAGATGTACTTGAATACATTAAATACTTATACAGTCCTTATAGAATTTAAACGAGAGCAAATATCTTGAATACGACAGTAACAGGGTAAGACTGACGTATAAATAGAATGTTGCCACATGCATTTAGCACTATGCGCCGCGCTAAACCACAAATAGATCGAACTATGCGCCAACATAGTCGGCCCTAAAATGCGAAATCTGATACCTGTCTACACGCATTAAGGGTTTCCAAACAAGTGATTGGACCCGAACCGATAGCTACAGCAGCAACATTCCGATAGGCTTAAGGCCTTTTAAAGTATTCGACGGCTTAAATGAAAGATGCTTACACCGATTAGTAGGATTGGACGCTGTACATTAGGTTGGTGCTTAAACACATGTAGATATTTATACTGGAATTATTAATTAAGACAAGAAGTGCACAATTCCTGGCAATATTTTATAGATAAAAATCTAAAAATGTAACAATGCTTGCAACAAGTTTCGTGCGTTTAGAACTCTCATCTTCAGACTTTCGTTGTTGATATTATAAAAGTGGATGTATGAAATGATATATACACAAAAAATCATGAATAAACTTATACTGGATCTAAATATATCAAATGAATTTGTGAATATTGCACATAAATATTAGTTCCTCGTAATAAGCAGCGATCTAGTTAATTTGAATACAATGGCTGTTAACCGACAGCGCGGTGACAATTGATAATAAACATAGTAAGCAAAATTACGCAATATGAAAACTAATTATACCATTTTGCATTTAAGAATACGCTCAGCATACGTTATGCTAACACTTTTAACATTGCCGAATGGTAGATAACTATATGTATTCACAACTGTAATGTAGGTAGCTGCTATAAGAAGGAAAATACACGAATATTTAGAAAAAAAAAATACTATGTCTAAGAATAAGTTAGTTACAGGATTATATTAAAGACATCAAACGAAATGAATTTGTTAAAAAATAGTAATAAGTAATAATTAACTGGGACATTATTCACACACGGCCATCTGATCCCAAACTAAGCAGAGCTGTACTATGGTAACCAGTAACCAGATAACTGATATACTACATATATTAATTCTTTTCTTTTGTAAATACATACATGTATAGATAATTACACCCAGACACAAGACAAACAGACGTGTTCATGCACACAAATGTTTGTCCTGAGTGGGAATCGAACCCACGACCTGTGGCGTGAGAGGCAAGTATCTTGCCACTGCGCCAACCGGTCAGTCGGAGTTGCCGGTATCGGTAAATTGGGTATTGTCGATTGCAATTTAAGCGTTTTTACCACGTGCTTACAACTCGAAGAAAACTGGAAGATCTGAGATGGATATATATATTTCTATATAAGGGTACGAACCTCGTCAACCAAAGTCTACATCAGGTCTTATATGCTTCTCTTCTTTATGCTTACAAAACAATAGTCAAAACTATCTATTATTAGTGCGATTGACTATTATTACAATGTTATTAAAACAACGCAAAGCCAATTAAACGTAATTAAATTAATTAAGGCAATTTTTACTTGGTATACATTTTAATTTAGTCTATGGTAAGACCATTTAAGAAATCAGACAATACATGTTTATGAATAGATACTAGCCTTAGTGAATTCCTATTCATAATTATTTTTCAAACAGTTATTTTGAATTATTATTTTTATCCACTGAAATAAATTATGTCCGTCTTCAATACCAATGTATGTAGTATAATGGTCACTTTTCTTAAGCAAAGAAATATCCGTAAAACGAATTATAGTGTGGATCGTACTTGTTGGGTGAGAAAATGAATCACATAAAGAAATCGATCCGTGGGCCGTACACTTCATAAGAAACGTCGGCAAAGCATAAAGAGTTTTGTAATACTAGCGATCGAGCGGGCGTAGTAAAGACGGCGGGCGCTTGTTCAGATGATTCCAGGAAGGGCCGAGTTCGGATTGCCTCAATGCTCAAATGCCTCGGCCCTGCCGTCCCACATCTGCCGCTAACATTTTTTTTAACTTCAAAAAAAGAAGGCACCTATACGACGGACCTTCTAACAGAAGCTTAAACGTTTTCTCAGAATAAAAGATAATAGTATAGAGAAATGTTTCCTTTCTAAAACCGCAGATGTAATTAACTATTCTAAACGTATCAATTTTTTTAGCAAGTGCGAATAGATAACACGTGTTGGTTGTTTTTTTTTTTACCATGATTTTATTACTTTCATTCGTAAGTTTGTATGTTAAGCAAATTTTACGGAATTCATCATGTCTTTTCCGCTTGGTAACTATTATAAGACTAGGTTTATTATAAGCAAAGGCTTATAAGGCACCGATAACAACACGAAAATTTAAAGAATTCGTACTAATGTTAATATTTTTGCTATCGTGATCGTGATCACAAAAATATTCAGATCGAGAAAAGTCCAAGGTATAAAGATAAAACTTTCTGACCGGGGCTTTCTTCTTCATTCGCTTGATGTTCTCTTCGATTTAAACTAATATTTATTTCAAAAGGTGTTGACAGCTTTTCTTTCAAATAGATACAAAAAGTAAATTGATTGTTAATATAAGATGTTTTCTTTTTTTTAAAATAAAATTCGATGATAAATTAATTCGATTCCGTAACGAGAATACATATTTGCATAATGTTTACGAAAGTATGTTTAATATTTCAGACCTAATGAACCGTTGACCTAATTAAGGCCCAAATGTGATAGAAGGTTAGTCTATGAGACGAAATGGTTATTCGTACCATTTTTCAGTTCATACTCACAATGAATTGAGAAGATTTATTTTTAGAATTCACAATGAAGTAAATAGTTTGACGATACCAAACTGCTGTAAGACGGTAGAATTGCAAAAGTTCCAAGAGTTTGGAGGTCAACGGTGTGTGTCGAGTATACTTCTTACAGACTATAATAAATTTATAAGCATTTTACATCGTCGTTTTTGTAGTAATTTTGGGTCTAAATTTGATTTCATTGATATGCAAAAAAAATCATAAAACTATACAGTAGCAGCATTTATTTGAAAGTCTCGCGCTTACAAGTGTTTAGAGGTTGAATTACTTGCTCATGAAGTATGCGTTGCCTTATCTCGGTTGGTATGAGTGAAAAAAACAAATGCTCAGTGTCACACAAGTTAGTAACTTGAGCGAGCAATAATGAGGGTACGCCGACACTTGATACTGAGTTGCACAAATGCTCGGGTAGGTGCGTTTTATGTGAACGTGTGTACTTAGAATTGTATGTAATAGTGGTTTCACGCAATGTATAGGGACTAACGGATTGAAGTTAAACGTTTGTGTTAATAAAAGCGGACTTTCCAAAATGACTTTCATATGTGAAGGAACTGTAGGAACGACTAGAAGTAGAAGTTTTCCGTGCAGATTTTGAAAGATCTAATCCAGTGTCATCTGATCCTATACTATATTCTTACGTATACAATAAATATAACTGAATACCATTTGTACTGTATTTATAATGGTAGGGAACGCCTCAGAAAAACTTACATTAATTATATAGTGACATATTTCTAAAGAAAGGATGGATGATTGTATGGATGTAAGTGGATATGGATGGTTATATTTTTTTTAAAAACATTCAAAGATAAAATTGCGTTTGTTTAAATAGCAGCTCAAAAAAAAAAAACAACATAAGAAACTTTTGAATATCTAAACTACTTCTTAAACCACCGCCACTTGAGTTAGGAACAAACAAGTGTAACAATTAGTGCTATGTAAACTGAACACTAAGTACCTACCTACTAAATTTAAAAGCACGGGGACCGAGAACCACCGCACAATTAGTCGAGCATAGTTTAGGTTAAAAACTACAAAACATAAGATCGTGTCTTCGAACCAGGCTATATAAGCACAAACTCAAGTTATCTAAATGGTTAAAAGAAATGTGATTAGTAAAACTCATTATTAGTATTAAAGGAAAAAGTAAAACTTATTTAAAAAAATTCGCAAATGAAATTTGTGTAATTATAGTATTACATAAATATATATAATTTAATTTATATATTTATGTAATTATCTACCCATTTTTTTTTGGTAAACGTAATGATGTTTGCTAACGTAATAAGTGTGAAATATTGTAATAGTTAAACTTTCTGTGCGCTGTGGTTATAAGGTGTCCTTGACACTGCCCCGGAGCATTTCATCGATCCCGATGCCTGTGCACTTATTATGTCCCGTTTGGAAGGGAGAGGTCGCCTGTGCGCTTTGCTGTTGGCGCACACTTGCAATATTTCGCGCTCATTTCATGTTATAACACAAATAAGTGATCGATTTTTGTATTATTTTAATTCCTAGTGTATGGTGACAGGCTTTGCATATTTTGGAATAGAATTGTGCAAAAAATCACTTGATAATCAAAGTCACTTATTGATAATGGTGAGCAACCGGATATTGTGTGAAAAAGATGTAAGAAATTATTTTAAGGAACATCACAAATTGCTTACATCGCTAAACTGAGCGATCTGAACCCTCGATCGTCAAATAATAAACCGCTACTAAACCATTGCCGCTTCAAACTCCTATTTACGAGTATAGGTATTTACCTATTGCGATTAAAAACACTTTTTATATCCCAATGACATGATCGAACTTCAAAACATAATTAGAACACTAATACATTTAACTACGAGAAACGAGGTCGTGAAATATTTTTTAATGTAACAAAAAGAGAAATTCGTTTTTAACATCTTAATATCTAGTACCTAATTATATCTATAGTTACTCTCTGCTCCGTACGCTTTAAAAACAAACCTAAATTAGCATTCACTGACAGATTTCTATAGAAAAAACAAATTGCGAATTTATTAATAGTTATTTATATCACTGATACAAATATAATTTCCGGAATAATTCTGATATAATTATATGTATCATTTTTTAGTTTATTTTATTTTAGTTTTACAACGTCCCGAGAACGAGACTAACAGGAGCACATAAGCTACGTATGTTCGGTTAAACAAGAATTCCCAATTTCACTCCAATTAAATAAATTCCTTAAAGATATCAGATATTATAACGATATTTACTGGCCAATTTTACCTCAAATTTACTACTACTCATAATGTTTTGTATTTTATTGTACACTGCACTGCAGACCATTGAAGTACCTATTGCTTGCCTTGCCTAACAAATACTTTTTTAGTTCAGAGTAAATATACTCGGTACTTAATACAAATGGTGTGCAGTAAGACTAGGATCCGTTAATTTAACAGCGGAACAAAATTATAAATCAAGACAAAACTCATCGCTTCAGGCTTCTCACAAACTGACCGAAAAAAAACATTATACGGTGCGCACCCTAAATTATGCAACAAAAACGAAGCATCTCCGAAAATATTCTTTGAATCCGCCGCTTACTATAAATTGTTGGCAGCCGGGTACAAACGCACTTTGAGAGGAGAGTTTAAAGCCGGAGCGGGGACGTCTTTGATGTTAAATAAAAGGTATCATTGTCTCCGCTTCGTCGACGCGCTTTCAACTTTTCTCTTTGAAGTTAATCAAATGAGCGTCTCGGCTCGGTTTGTATCCAAAACTATATTAACAAACTCCGCGCCGGCGTGACGTCTAGTGTGCTCTGTGTTTGTGTATACAAAAACGAAAAACGTATACGTATCGTCTTCTAATTGAAGTGTACGGCGTATGTGTGTTGTAACTAAATATGAGCAGATCAAAGCGATCCATGTCTACTTTGAAGTATTCGACGGGCAGTCGGCAGTTGCAGTCTCAGCACCGGAAGTTACAATTTTTTATGCAAATTATATCATTTACTCCCCAGCACGCTGCTCCAATACATTTTACTATACTTACCTACCCACAAATTGAAAAAAAAATAAGTTGTGATATTGTATAGTATTAACTTGCTTTTTAAGATAAAATTCTGATAAGATAAATTTAAGGTAAGTTTAAATATTTTTTTTTTATTTTTATTTAATTTTAACAATAAAAACAAGAAGCGTTGATTAAGTTAATTAGTTCAGAACTTTTGAAATATATAAATTTTATTTAACATCAAATTTTTAGTTAAATAGTTTTAAATTATGAAAATGTGTTCATAGATGAATTAAAATAGGTAAAGTAAAAATTAAGAAAAAAGGAATTTCGGTATTCTCTGCCTTCTGTTGCATGCAGATATTTATGAAAATATAATTCTTATGAATTACGATCACCAGGGACGTCGTGTACCAAAATATATGACTTTTGACTCCTTTCGTTACACGTTATGTATTTGATCCATAATTTTTTCCATGGCTAAAACTTCTTAACCTTGAGTTTTAGTGCGGAAGTTTTCTTATATATATATATATATATGCAAAAATTGCGGAATGAAATATGTAATTATTTTTTTTGGAAAATAATAAATAAATAAAATAATAAAAAAATAATGAAATGGTTATAATTAACTCTAATTATTATAAAAAACGTATTTTTTACTAACAATAATGTTTTTATACTCACTTATTACATGAGTGTTTTGCTGCACAATTTCTTTTTTACATACAGCGCAAGTTATTTAATAATAAACTGCAATGGGTGTAAATACAACTGTTCTCAATTATTTCGAAATTTATACTACCGATCAGCAGCGTGGTCACGAGTCTTCGCATTCCTGGCTAAACAAGAGAAGCGCGATCGCGCTTCTCCGCATTTTTGGCATAGGACGAGCGAAGCGCGATAGCGCTTCACCGCACTTAAACGGTTAAACTATAACTGTCAATACACCGATATGCGTCTCGGGTGTTGTTTAACGGCACAGCATTTCAACGTGCAACAAATTTGTTTTCAGAGTCAATTGTTTTTGGTTTTAAAATATTTTATGATGTATAACTTGACTCATTTGCACATGACATATTTGGTTCGATACCCTGCCAAAAACAAAAATTCTATGGTAATCCCCTATTCAAAACAAATAATCTTTGGATTAACTCATTTTGTGATAAGTCTCTTTTGGTTCAGGGTTGACGTATTTCTTAAGGCTTTAGGCTTGTTTTATTTTCAATTGAAATGCATCAAAGAAAACCCCAGCTTAAACTGTAACTTAAAAGTAAAGTCGTCTAATAAAATAATCCGAATTTCCACGAACCGTTCTAATAAAAGATAAATACTATTTATTGGCTTACGAGATAGTAGTCACTAATATCAGCTCTCTGTGAATGAAATGATGTTTGATATAAATTTTCTAATAGCTTTAACATTTTATGACTAAAAAAGACAATGGCCGAATATATCTCCTAGTTGATATCGCGAGATCTCATTTTTTTTATGTTACATTTTAGTACAGCTATATCACTTGTATATCTACGCCATAAAAATAAGCAAACGAGGGAATTTGAAACGTATAAGGGAAACAGAATAATTATAAGACACCCAAACAAAAAGTACACAATACATATTTATAATTCAGTTGGCCATGTATCAAGTCTGTCCAGCTGCTATTGCTAGCTATGCGATGCTATTAGATAATGGCCTACGTTACTTAAATAAATGTTTTATATCTACTAAATTTAACGTGCAAAAAATTTCAATGAAAAAATAAAAAATATGTTAAAACTGCATCACGCGTATAAAACAACACGAACGTAAAATTGTAAACATTGCCAAGTTCAAGGCTATACGTGATATAAATGATAATTTTATGTGGATCACGGGGTGAAGTATATTTAAAATTGTTTGGTCTCTACTTTATAACAACAATAACAGAAGACAATGAAACTAGTATTTCATTGATAAAATTTAGTAGTAAGAAATAATTACGAGGCGAATTTATACCTATCTAAAGTTATGTTTACATGCGAACCATTGGTGGATAATAACACAACTTACTGCTAAATTTCTTGTATCCATTTCTAAACTTGTTGCGCCACCACTTGACGAAGTGGTGCGCCATGGGGGCGTCCGCGGCGGGTGCCGAAGCTCTCAACGTTTCGTAGCACGTCATGCGCTGCGCTCACGCACGCATCACGGTAACTTCAAAAGAGCCGCTAGTTTATTATTTCACTGTTGATAATAACAAAACACTGCCACAAGAAACGATCACAACACAACACCTTTAGTTATCCGTGTATATGAAAACGTACCCCGTGACCCAGTTGCCCGCGTGAATGTCGGACGAAGAGTCGAAGCGTACAACCGTCCCTCGCGCGTATCTTGAAGTGACTGACTGATGGATGGGAGAAGGGACGGGCGCGCGCGGGAGAGTGCGGGCAGGACGGCGCTGCCGCCGCGGACTCGCGGCCGGCGCTCTCGGAGGCTGGCTGGCCTCGTGACATAGACTAATAATAATAACCTCACCTATAAATAGACAGTGTACTTCTTTGAATTAAGTCCCAATTCAAAAATTAAAATATAAAGAACCTTTCTGACCGAAAAAAAATTTAGCCTTATTAGATTGATAGATTAAATTGTCACTCATTTAAATCTTTAAATCTAATATGTCCATTGTACTTCAAATCATCAAAAAATATTTTTTAATAATAATATTTTATATCTAGTAAATCATAATTGTTTTACCGGCTTTTGCCCGCGTATCCGTCCGCGTGGAATTCAATAACAACTGTGTTCATTCAAAAACCAGAAATATCCCACGGGAAATGCACATTTTCCGGAATAAAAAGTAGGTACCCTATGTGCTATTCCAGTCTATATTCTATATCTGTACCATATTTCATACAAATCCGTTTAACCGTTATAGTGATACTTGGTAACAAAACATCCATCCATCCAAACCTTCACCTTTATATTATTAGCAAGATTGAGAACTAATATTAACATTATATAATCTTTTAATGTTTTTGTTTTAAAATAAAACCTACTTCAAATTTGTATAATTCTTCCATTTTTTAGGAATGAAAATAGAGAAAAAATTCACAATTGGTTGCCGTGTTAATGTTGACAAAAACAACTTTTTGACACGACATATTATCTATTATCGAAAGTAACATAGGCGGAATCAAATCACAAAAGAATTCTGCTAGGAAAATAGGAAGGAAAGAACGCGAGACCTAGTTTTATTTATAACCATTTATGGGACGAAGAGACCTAGGGGCCTAATGAGACCTAACCATTACAAATCCATTGAATCCAAAAAGGACTTGTCTAAATTTACCAATATATCAATTTTCGGTATATCTTCGAAAGCCAAGATCCAATGACATTCAAAATTAAATGGCACTCACTTGCGAATGTCCCATTTCCAACAAAAGAAAAAAAAATCGACATGTGAATAAAGTTCTGCGGTAAAAAACATAAAATAAAAATACGACCGAATTGAGAACCTCCTCCTTTCTTTGGAGTCGTTTAAGAATAAGTTTAAAATGTTCTGAGACCGTTATGAATGAAGTACAAAACTAATTCAAATTGCCTAGTTTCAGACTACGAGTACGAGCGGTAATCCTAAACTAATGAACCAAAGCGATAAGACACCGCTGTTTCAACAAAAATCAATCAGATTATAACTTTACTGTTACTGTTTAAATTATTATTTAAAAAAATTCGAACAATTGATGTGTATAACGGAATTAACTATATTAATAATAATTAACTGTAATTAGTATTAACAGTATTAGTGTTATTTACATTAACATAACTGAATCATAACTAACTGAATAATTAGCCTAATTTGAACAATATAAAATTTTCCTACTATATCTGTCATAGTATTAAAAGTAGTGAATAAAAATAATTTAATTACATTATAATTATTTGTTAATGCCGATAACAATAACTATGCTAAAAGATAAAATTATAAATTTCTACTGTAAGTACAGTAGATATTTATAATTTTATGTCATATTCACCAGGTTTTGAAGGATTGTCGATTTTGTACCTCACGATCTGTCTGTTGCGGTCATGCGTTCGTCTCCCATCCGGCTTAATTTATTTAAAATTGATGTCGTGCGACGAAATGCCACTCCTTGTCTTGTCGCGTCTATAATAAGATTAACTAAACATGAATATCTGCTTTTTTAGGTATAAAATAGGAAAGGGTAGGTATTTTTTTTTCGATATAGTGACTCATGTTATTCTTTATAAACTTAAAAGTTTTGTCGTGACTAAGAATAGTAGTAATTGTTTTATCTCTCACGATATGTCCGCTACACCGTTACTTATTCCATTTTCTGGTTCCATAAACAAGGCGTAACAAAATCTTCACAAAAGAAGTTAATATATCTAACATAAGCTGATAAGACCAATGAAAATGACGTATTTAATAAATACATAATGTTAATAAAATTATAACATAGTGCAAATTTTGTAATACAAGAAATATACAAGATATTGATACTAACTATAAATTTATTTTGTACAATTATTTTATCTGTTTTTACGTGTTTTCATTTACAAGTAGATTTCAATAAATAAAATTAAAGTCGTTACTTTAGAAAATTATAATTTTTACTTTACCTTTCGTAATTTAGGGGACGTCATACACGACATTGATTTTGAAAATTGTAATTATTTGATTTAATTTTAGGTTATATATATATATATAT
>DWLR01001455.1:0-18216 GCA_018246295.1 Papilio alexanor hazarajatica
AATAAAAAAAAAAAATTTTTTTTATTTTTTTTAAAATATTTTTAAATATATATATATATATATACTTTATATATATATATATGGATTACGATTATATATATACTTTTTATGTACCGAAGTTACTTTTAAAAGTTTGATTGCATTTTATCGATATTACGACATCGCAGTAAGCGCTAGAAACAGCTTTGTAAGTCTCGATGACTGAAAATAGTTTCTAATTGTTATTGTACGCAAATTGTAAATAATTTCTGAAGTCGAACATAGATGTGCGTATGTAATGAGTTTATTCCATTAGGTAAAGTGGATTATTTATTATAACTATAAAGTAGCCATGTTTGGCCGAGCACTTCTTTAATGCAAGATTGAATTAATATATTTTTATGTGTATGTACGCGTCACTAATTTATTATTCGTTTCTTATCAATGATTAATATCAAGATTTTAAAAATTCAATTTTTTACAACATATTCTTTGTATTATAGTCATCTCACATCACTAATGATGTTGGACTTATAGGGATATTTAAACATAAAGTCTAAACTTTATGTTTAAATATATAAGTCCAATAATTAATTTTATATTTAGTTCTATAACGATCAAATCAATGACATTATAAAGAAAGGCGATATAAGGAGTTCCCGTAACCGACAAACAGGTATGTAAGTTTTATTTATTTATTTCTCAAAAAATTATAATGTGTGAAATAAATTGTGTTGATAATAATGTGAGTGGGATCATTTTTTGTCATTGTGAAATTGATGGTGAATATTTCTTTCATTTAAAATGTCGTTACTACTGTGTGACATGAAAAAAAAAAATTTTTTTTTAAAAAATTAATAATTTGCGAAAATTTTTGTATTGTAAAAAGCGTAAACGGGGTCATTTTCTATTATTGTGTAATTTTGGTGAATATGCACAGAATTCTACACTCATTCAATTTTACCGAAGAGGTCGCTCTAAAATTTAGAGCGACCTCTTAGAGTCTAAATGGAAATCCTTAATCTCTGCCTCCCCCTCTGGGATATGGGCGTGAGCGTTACAGATGTATATTCACTATTCGTTGCTGTAAATGAAACGTAATTTCTAACTCTTTTAAACTCTGTAAGCAATGTAAATTGATATACTCTGTCGCTGGTCAAAATAGATCAATCGATACTAACGGGACGCTTGCGATTTTATCACGTCCGCCGTGTTTGAACTGTTTGTTGAGAACAGCTCTCGTCTCGTGATAAATTTTCCTGGAATTTCATTGATGATACAGTTTTATCAGGGTCACAGTCTGAGTCTTTTCTTTTGTCACAGTCTGAGTTTGAACAATATTAATTTAATTTAAAAAAGAAAATACTAGAAAATAAGCATCACTGTTATTGATGTTACAAAGTTGCACCGCATATTGTAATCTATTGTTACGAGATTTGATGTAGTGTTAATGAAATTGAGGAACCACATCGGTAAGTCTTACTCGATGTTATAATTTATATTCGTGTAATTATAGTACGCATTGCAGAGATCACTGCTTATATCCGATTGAGGTTTGTTATGAAACTTTTTTTTATTTTTCGCCCAAATAAACGATTTAGTAAAAGCAAAAGAAAAAATTTGAAATAGCATCTAACCTTGATGTATTTAGAATAAAATATTCATAGAATAGTTTCTATTTTTACAATTTATATTTAATTTTGTCACAAAGGCGAAAATATAAATGTCCTCATTGTGTATTTGAGTATTGTTACCCCATCAGATATTGTTACATTACAGAAGTCAATTCAATCTAGGTCAGTTGTTACAGACAACATTGAAAACTGAATCTATTAAACTGTCACAGAAGTAGGTCTCTTGAAACTTTATTGAAAAGTTTTCAAACAGACAATTCAGAGATAAGCGAAGAAAATGTCAAAGCTTGACTAATTTATGACCGCTGTAGAGTAAAGGATATCCTTGACTAAACGATAACAAAGGACTCAGCAGAATAATTGTACATGAAAATTTTAATGTTGTTTGTTTCAAGGAAGCTCCCGGTTAGATGGACACGAGTGGGCGGAGGCAACGCATTCGGCAAAGGTTATATATACATATTATTGTGGATGTGTATATTATAAACTCTGACAACTAGAGCTAAGCTGAATAACGTTTTTTTACTCAATGGTAGAAATATACTTTGCGTGAGTTCCATTTATATGTTTTCCGTAATCCTCAATCAGAAGTGTTTTACATAAAAATTCTACATTGAGTGTTGTGTTAAGATAAAAATGATAATTAATGTTAATTTTATACATTAAGAAATATTCAAAGACCCAGCAAAAGAATTTTAATTACATAACAAATTCAAAATTAAATAATGAACACAAATGATAACAGTTTAACTATTATTCAATCCCGATGACAAAATGTTTACGTCCGTTGCCATGGAAACGTGAGAAACTCCGCGGAAGTGGTTTATGGTTATTTACGATCTCAAAGAATGTACAGTACAGAACAAAACATCATGAGTTTTCCAACGCGGCCATAATTAGTTTATGAATTATTTAATTTAGTGGTTCCGTAATTTATATTATGGGCACGTGCTGGGGTGCGCGGGAGTGTACCACGCACCGAAGTTCTTGATGCTTTTACAATATTTAATTTACAGGAGGTGTTAAAACAATTAAATAAATATTTTATAATTGAAGATATTTTAGAGAGACAATCATAACATTAATTGAAATTAAAAACAAGCCTAATATCGATTAATTTGTATCGGCAATTTAAGTAATTTTGTGCATAATTACCAACCAATTAGTCTTATTATTGTAGATAAAATTAAGTGTAAGAATAAAAAAAAATGACGTTAAAAATTATGTTAGTAGCATGGTCAAAAACTGGAAAAGGCTTTGTTTTTTGTTACGATAAGAATGTATCATATATGTCACAATCATTGATTTAATACTTTTTTATAAGGAATAAACTAGCACTTGACCACAGTACCCCGACGTTAAGCGATGATGTGGTCGAAAGATGGTACGCGCTAATTTAAATATAGCCTATTCACCCTTCTCTTGAAGGTACCCACGTCATACTTTGATGGAAACACTGACGGCGGCAACTTGTTCCAATCCTTTGCCGTGCCTTATACTACTACTACTAAGGAGTAGCAGATACAACATTTATGACATGTAAATGTTATTATAACATATAGTTATTCTCTTCAACAAATACATTACATTATTGGACGTTGTGTGAAGAGCAACATAAAACTTTATCGTATGTTCAAGTATCAAGCAGCGTTGGTCGCCCTATTCATCGAGTGGAGGTGAGTTGGCGCTACTCGGGCTTATTTTAAGTCGACACGAGAGGCAGCCGGTCAGCCGCTCAACACCTATTAGCTCACATACCACTTTTATTATGAATTAATTATTCATTCACACATTTCCCCGCCCATATATCGCGAATGAAGTGAATTTATGATGCAAAGGATCCCACAGTTAATAACGATGACAAAGTATTATCCTACGCTATCGTGACACATACATAAATTAACATAAAACATAAACACTTAATATCGTCATCAAGAAAGGCTAACAGAATTCATAGATATCGCGACACATATCTTACGCTTTTTCTCATACATAAAAAACATAAAATAACTCTTCGAGTACACACGAATATTATAAAAAAATAAATTTATGACAAAAATATATTTAAATCTTGACTTAACAATGATCTCACCATCTTCGCTTTAGGACATACAGACCTTATAAATAATAAATTACTTGACATCAAAATTTCCTTTACACTACGCCACTAATACTTAGATACAAATTGCTAGGACCTCCAATAAGGCTCTTAAGTTGAACAGCAATAGATTTTCATGACTGTGCATTCTTAGAGGCTCCATTAGCTTATGTTGCCATTGATTGCGCCATAACTCACTCTATAAGACGATACCCCATGTCAGGATAAGCTATGCGAAAATATTACCTTTTGATTAAGCGAGTAATCAAATAAATGCGCATAAAATGCTTTTTTTACTCGTATCTTGTAAAATGTAACAGTATAGCATGTTGTTTATAACATTACATATCTTGAGGGCTAATTATAATTAAGTTAAAATATACTAACTTAATATCTGCTTACCCCTCTGGATTACGGGCGCCTTATGCATATCATAATTAATCAACGTGCATCATCTGCAGGACGTAGGCCTTCCCCATTGATTGCCACAAAGATATTATATTGATCGTTACATTGTAAATATGTGACTTTAAAAATTATATCAAAACTAAATGAGCTTGAAACAAGTTGCGAGCAAACAATATTATTTTGAGTTATAAAATTGTTTTCTTTGTAATTTATAATCAAACCTAAACGTATTTTAACATAAAATTGTTTTAAAATATTTTTTGTATATATAATAACTTAATAGCCTTTGATATGGTGCTTCTTTTATGAGTGGAGTATGAAAAAGACGATTATATAAAGAACAAATGTATTTTAAATCAAGATGTAATAAGCAACAATAGAAATACCGCAATAAAAACTGCGAGTATAAAAATGTGCCAACTTTAATTTGCCAAAGCCTACTGGGCTCACGAAACAAATTATGCCCATTATCGTCCTTTTGTACAGCACAAATAAATTATTAGGTACTAGCAAAAGAGATTGAGATATTCTAACAAGTAAACACAATAATAAACAGATCTGTCTATACCAAGCATTTTGTCTTCCTTGTGTAGCACGGTAGGGGTTCCTTGAAATGCTTTTGTTAAGATTTTACGGTTGAAAATTTAATATAACGCCTTCGTACGAGGCACGCACAAGGAAGTTTTAACACGATTTGTGTATGGCTGGTAATATGATTTGTTTAATCGCTAGAACTGAGATTACATTGTATGGCGTCAAAGGCATAGTAAGAGATATATTTTCATCTTACGTATTGACTGGATATTTTAACAGACTTCGAAAAAAAAAGGAGGTGGTTCTCAATTAGCTTGTATTTTTTGTGTTTGTTACCTTAGAACTCAGTCATTTATTAACCCATTTAAATATTTTTTTTAAAGGGGACATTCACTAGATAGTCCTCTTTAATTTTGAATGGCTTTGAAAATGCTGTTTTATTATTGATAGACTTATGCCCCGTTTCGGTTTAATGGATTTGTTATGAGATGTACCGAGGCTTATAAATAAAAGTATGTTCGCAAGCTTTCGTTTCTTATTTGCCTCGCTGCAATAATCTGTTATTTGATTTCGTATCTATTGTGACAAGAAGTTGTTATTGTTAACATTACCATGGTAACCAATATTGTAAATTAATCTTTTTTTGTACTTATTAACCCTGAAAAGTGGGTAAATACACTAAAGTGTGAAAGCCAAAAACAAAAAAAAAACCCTGAAAAGTAAAGAATTATAGAAATTTGAAGTCAGTTTTGTTTTTGTTAGTAAACTTTAAAATATTTTTACTGTAATTACTAATGCGATTTGATATTTGAAATCCTATACATATTTATATATGTATAGGATATTTTAACAGACTTCGAAAAAAAAAGGAGGTGGTTCTCAATTAGCTTGTATTTTTTGTGTTTGTTACCTTAGAACTCAGTCATTTATTAACCCATTTAAATATTTTTTTTAAAGGGGACATTCACTAGATAGTCCTCTTTAATTTTGAATGGCTTTGAAAATGCTGTTTTATTATTGATAGACTTATGCCCCGTTTCGGTTTAATGGATTTGTTATGAGATGTACCGAGGCTTATAAATAAAAGTATGTTCGCAAGCTTTCGTTTCTTATTTGCCTCGCTGCAATAATCTGTTATTTGATTTCGTATCTATTGTGACAAGAAGTTGTTATTGTTAACATTACCATGGTAACCAATATTGTAAATTAATCTTTTTTTGTACTTATTAACCCTGAAAAGTGGGTAAATACACTAAAGTGTGAAAGCCAAAAACAAAAAAAAAACCCTGAAAAGTAAAGAATTATAGAAATTTGAAGTCAGTTTTGTTTTTGTTAGTAAACTTTAAAATATTTTTACTGTAATTACTAATGCGATTTGATATTTGAAATCCTATACACGTCAATTATTTTTGTTTAGTTGATCGTGTAATGTAGGAAATCTATTTAGCGCTGTAATGTATCCAATTATTTGTTAACTCAATGACCCTTATGCTAGGACGTAGTGATTTTTTTATGGTAGAAGAAAGGCGGATGGACTTTCACAGCAATCAGAAATACGTTTTCTGCCTGTAGTAGCTAAAAAAAATGGAGACGATTGTTAAAAATTTTAAACTCTTTTTAATATATGTTTTTTTTAATTAAATAAACTATCTACAGTGTTTTTTTTCTTGTTTTTTTTTCTTTTTTGTGGGCTGCCCACATGCCGCCCTCTTGTTCTCCCCTAGCATGTGGCCACAGCTTTATTTTTCATTAAGTCTTTTACATTATTTATTAATTCTATTTTCATCATTCACTCTTTCAATTTTTTATTTCCCCTTTTATCCTTTTCCATTATCTCTCATTCCGCATTCCATTTCCTTCCTTCATACTTCTCGCTTAAATGAATTTGGTCACGGGTTCTTCATTTATTTACATTTTTTCTTATCCTATATCTAATACATTTTTCTTTTAATTTTTCTACATTTACTATTTATAGTTATTTCCTTAATTTATTAGTATCTACAGTGTTAGAACTAGACTATTTATTTCGCTTTAACTATTCTTGTGAATTTCCAAACATTCATTAAAAGGTCAAAGTTCTTTCGCTTGGATCAGAATCGTTGCTTTCCTTATTAGAAACAAATCCCGATACTTTTGACCCGAGGAAAGTTAGTTTATAACAGCAAATTAACCCAAAGGCTATCCGTAGGACATTTCCACGGTGTTTCATTCTATACCGTTTAGGATTTTAGTTATTAAAAGCAATTAAGAGTAGACTATCATTCGGTTAGAGGTTTAATTACTGGTTCTCGGCTTTAATGGGACGCGGTATCACACGACGTGATCGCAGAGCGCCTGAGTCGCGCCATTGAGAGCCCTTCCGTAGCATTAGCATAAGTACCCAATTGAACTCTTATCAATGGTTCGCGATCGCCAATCGTAACCCTTTAACCCGGGTGCCGCTAATTATCTGATTTATTAAATTGTTTCTTGTATCTTATAAACAATGAAATTGTTCAATTTTATTAGATGAACGATATAAATCTTAATATCTCTTTATAACTGACTTCTAAAAAGGAGATACACTATTCGCTTATATATTTTTTATATTTGTCACAAAAAACTTTATAAATCATTAACCGAATTAATTTTATTTTCGTTGGAATGGAGACGCTCGCAAGTTTCACTTTAAAAAAATTAGATATGACTATAAAAATAAATAATTATTAGGTATTAATTTAAAAAGATTTACGTCCCCATTTAAATCTGACCTTATAAGTACCAAAGACAACAACAGGACAAGATTAAGCAATTATATATGTATGTTGAATAGAAAATACAAGACGTGCTGACTAACAGTTTTTTGAGACTAGTTTTTTCAATGAGTCTAATGTTTCCTACAATTTTAACAATTGTTATTACAACTGTAAATTCGACTGAATAACACAATATCATTCTCACAGCAGAACTTATTTTAATTATATTAAAATATAGTTAAATATTTTAATTCAAATAAATTACCACCAAAAACAATTAAAGCTTAAAATTTAATTTTAGTTTTACAAACATTTATAGCACTCGATATTTTGTTGGAAACATGTTTATATTGAATATATCATAGATGATGTTGCTCGTACATATCAACATTACATATCAAATTCGAGTTTAAAGTGAGATTTGAAACAATAGTAACGTATTCACTAGGAAGTGTTTACTAACAGCTGAATGTAGGTGTAATGAAATTCGCTCCTTGCTCCCTGTGGCAAGTCAGTACAGCGAGGGCATACGTTTGTCAAGAGATAGGTCATCTCAACTAGTCGTAGCTGGACTTGATTATACGAGAAAAGCGGGATGATTCGATTGGCAGTAAACATTTAAAGAATTTATTTATACATTATTTAAAATAAAGTTCATCAAATTAAGGAATAAAATAATTTTAGAAGGTTAATTATGATTAGTAATGTATTTAGAAAAAAAAATATACTAGATTGTTACGGATAAATTAAAAAGAAAAAAAACTATTAAATAATCTTTCACTAATAGGAAGCTCCGTTGGATCCGACGGAAAACCCGTGTATATTATATTTTATTTGTCAATCTATCTACCCGAGCAAAGTTGGGGCGGATCTTGATAGTTATATTTTAAAACAAAAAAACCGACCAACGAAGCCTTACTATGTTCCTTATTCTCATTACATTATTATTCAACGTGATTTTTATACACAATAAAAGAAAATTAATGTCGGATTAGAACTCGCAGAATGAAAGGCAAACAATAGAAACAAAGAAAAAAAACAAAGAAACCCAACAACCACTTAGCTATGTTTATTACTTCATTCCATAAAGCATTAAGACGATTTCGGTAGATGTTGCTATAAAGCATTATTTATCTCTATACAAAACAAATATTAATAATTCGTTTATCAATCTTACGCAATCCCAGCGGTAGGCCGTTGTACAACGTTTTGTGCACACAAAAGATAATATTGTTATTTAGTTATTAAGGCTGTATTGTCTTTATTACGTAAATACTTCGGAATGCTAGGATTGTTTTGAATGAATCCCAAACGTGACGTGATAAGCTGTCGTAATCATATTTGTTTCGTATACAGATTTTTTATAGGATAAGGCAAACAAGCAAATGCGTTGTTGGCCTTTAAAAGCTTTCTTTTCTCGAAGAAGCTTAAGAAGCCATTGTTTTGGAAATATCGATGGAGAGAGATTACTTCACAAGGTAATTGTATGAGTTCGAAGGTAAATTAGAAGTAGCGAAAATCAGTTTATTACATTTACGTTTTTAATAGCAACTGACTTACCGTCTGTCTTATTTGAGATCTAATATCCTCACCAAAAAAATATTGAGATAGTGCCATAGAATATTACCGTTCTTTCATGATACATTTCGCTTCATGACACAAGAGACGTAGTTACTCCAAGGAACGGGTGCCAGCGTAATACACACACATAATGTTACCGACGTCAAAACCGTTCAACGAATTTAACTTACTCCACGAAACTTTATAGTTTAACTATAACTGTGACGACGTAATCGAGGAACGTCTGGAACATAACAGTAACTTGTCAGATGTTATCGACTTTGATACCTCGTTTGCTACACAGTAACCATTTCTTTAAACGACCTAAAAAAGAATGTCTCAATTATGTTGTCTTTGACTCATTAAGTGTTAGAGGGTAACATTTAAACGAATTCTTTGCTACATTTTAATCAGTTGTAGCGTCATTTCAATATATCACCGTACCTTGATATTATGAAAATAAGGTAGGAGAGACAATATTTATATTGCAATAGTAGGAAGAGTAGATCGGTGACGCGTTAGGTGAGCGTATATCAAATATCTTCGTATAAAGAATTCTTGTAGCTAGCTAGCTGCGACCATGAAATAGAGAAATGCATGAAAAGTGAAATACAGACAAATAATGTGCAATGATCAACATGCCTACCCCTCTTATGCATGGCCGTGAGTGTTTATTTATTTTAATTCTTAAAACCATGAAATCGAATTTAGTGGAAAGCTTTACCTTATTCATATAATAATTACAATAATTATTATTATATTATGGTGGACATTATTCACAAGGCCATCTGATCCCAAACTAAGCAGAGCTTGTGCTATGGAAACCAGATAGCTGATATGCTACATATATTAATACTTTTCTTTTGTAAATACACACAGATGTAGATAATTACACCCAAACACAAGACAGACATGTTGAAGCACACAAATGTTTGTCCTGGGTGGGAATCGAACCCACGACCTGCGTCGTGAGAGACAAGTTTCTAATCACTGCGCCAATCGGTCAGTCAAATGTAATATGGCTATCATTACACAAAGTATGGAACCATGTTGCCATTGTCAGTTTTTCTATCCAATTATGACGGAAATTTCAAAAGAGACTAATACTAAACTAAGACCTTCCATATTTCCCTTACAACCTCAATATCAGGTTGATTCATTATAATAAAAATTGAACACAAAACAACGAGGACACAACCATTACTCTGAGATGGAACTAAGATAAATTATAGTTTAGTTATAGGTTAATTGGTCTTTTGAAAGCATATTAAACCTTTTATACTTATCAGGACAGTCCTGATTAATTCCAGACGTATGGACAAGCGCTAAGGAATGTGTCCGTAATTATGAAGTATAGTAATTCCTTACGGTGTCCGACGAGTTTGGTCTAGATGTTTGTTTCAGATATCTAAGGCAGGTGATGGAGCGTTGTTCGGTTAGTGCGGGTTATAGATAAGGGTCGCACAATTTGCCGCCAAGTAGAAGTAAGGAGGGAAAGCCCGGAGTTATCGTCCGTAATAAATTAAACTAGATGTAAATAACTGTTAAGTAATTAGAAAGCAAAACGGATTAGTAACCACACTAGGCGCCGATATCATTTCGGTTATAAGGTGTAAAATACAGTAGATATAGCTACAGAGTTCCGTAATTAAAAGGAAGTCAAATCAATTATCTTTTCAACTTTTTTTACAAAAACAAAATCGTCTACAGATTGATATAGTTTTATTTATGTCATTCAGTCATTTACAGCCACGGTATATCTCTCCTATTTTAAATCCACTAATATAATTATATTGGTATTGTTGTATATGTATATATAATTTTTCCTATGTCTTCGGAAACTAACGTTCAATGATATTTAAAATTAAACGAGGCCTACGTGCGAATGAAAAGTCCTCTTTTTCATTAAAAAAATGAAATCGGTTCATAAACGACAAAGTTCTGAGATAACAAACATAAAAAAGAAAATATAAGCGAACTGAGAACATTCTCTTTTTTGAAATCGGTTAAAAAGAGTCAAAAAAGTCTCCTCCTTACCACAATCCCTTTCACTCCATCCTTCACATAAAGCCTAGCTATATCTATATATAAATCTCATCTAAAAATGTAATAAGTATGTTATTGTTTGCAATTCGATATGTGGGGATTCAAAACTAGGCTTCATACCTTTTACTAAACGTAGAAACTGTTCAAATACGGAAACTTTCCACAACACTTGTTCCTAATAGGCTTTAAAACATAAAGTGTTAGATTTCTCGTTAACTAGATAAGATCAAAATCTATCGGCAAATTACAACATATAGTTAATTTAATTCGATGCCGTTGATATAATAAGCTCGATAAACTAATTTACTTCCTTGATCGACGCGCTGAGGTCAATGGGAGGTATTGATCAGTTTTAATGAAGTTTCACGGGATTAGACATTGCCTTACAACGTGTGTTTACCCTACATAAGGTCTATAATATTTTATAACGATGAAATTAATACTTAGAACAGTTTCATTTATCTCACCTATATTAATATATGTTATACATAGTATCTTAGTGTATACTTTCCATGTGATGTATCCTTCCATGGACGTAATTTAGGTCATAAGAAAAAAATAATTGATTTATGTACACGTAAAAATAATTATTGTTATTACATAATAAACTTGGCGAAGATTAGAGATAACAACTGTCGTAAAGATAATTAAATACAATAAATAAATATGGGCAGGCAACTCAACTACAACAAAACTTAACTAAAATAGCGTAGTTTCAAATGTCAGGACCTCATTAAGGCGTATAAAGCGAGCTATAAAATAATAGTCGGTCCTGGTGTGAAGCTCCCAGCAATTAAAGCCGTCACTCATTAAGATTATTAGAGTGAATTGCATTGAATTGAAGCCGTCCGCTTGTCTATTAAACAACATAGTTGATTATTCTTTTAAATCCCCAAGGGACATGACGAGAAAGAGTTAACTATAACTGATGATTAAGTGTTACCAAGGATTAAAAATGTGCTACCCGCATTTTGACATACAACTAGCGATATGTCCCGGCCTCGTATGCGTCGCTGAGCATATACAGGACATTTATTTTCTGTCGGAATGTTGTATCTTGGCTTGAATTGTAGAGAATATACCGGTGGACCCGGTATGTGATTATGCTAATTTTATGGTGTCATCTGAAAGAACCACTTAGGAAAAAATTGTGTTTTAAACTGATTAAACGGTAGGGTATTTAACTATGTAGTTCCAGTGTGTTCCTTTGGTGATCCCGGAACCACTCCCGTCGCACTCGCGGATGGTCACCGATGGGGTTTTAGTGATTAAGATCTCATATAACTCTTTCTTCCAAGAGCATCTTGTGATGATTTCCTCCGTATATCTAGAAGAGAGTATGGAAGTAGAGGTTTAAACTAGACACAAAAATCCTATAGGTTACATTATGGCATTATGAACACAAAACCGTATTTTTACTTTAGAAAGACGATCCTTATGATTGACTTTGGTGACCACTAATCCACCATGATCTATAAAATAATGATCTATAAAATAATGGAACTGACCATGATCTATAAAATAATGGAACTTGTGCAACTAATTCAACCATTAGGCGATACTGTTTCCAGTCTTAAATCCCTTGTCAATATGTAAATTAGTTAATTTAATCCGATGAACGAGACAAATGTTCCGATTGGTATCGATTAATTAACAATCGATATTCACCCGTGTGATTTATATAATCGGATATCTAATTTCATGGGATATCTGGGTCGAGCGCTATCAGGTAGCAGATCGATTTGTATAACCGATACATATACTGATAATTATAAAAATTACCAAACATCCTAGTTGAGTAAAGTATTTTTTCAGTCTTTGACTAGATGGCGTTATTCTCAATCCTCAATTTTTTTTTCATCGAAAACTATTCGATATTGCCGCAGGTACAGTATACCTATACTTGCAGCAGACCGTCACAGTAAGTCGAACTAGATTCTAAACACAAATTTTTATTTTAAAAACTGAAAATTATTTTGTAAATTCACGAGAATTTAAATGAAAACATCTTCAATTTCAGCACAAATACGCTTTGTAACTGATCCATAATCAAGGCATTTAGTTACCGTCGTCGGGGGAGAATTACCAGAGGCTGCGAGTAGGCTATTATGACATTAATGTCTTTATTGCTAACGCCTATAACGCCATAAATCATGTGTTGATGTTTCAGGCGTTGAGCGCCATCACTCAGCTTCCGCGAACCTTTATGCAAAACGATACGCAATGTCGACGCACTTTGTGCGACCACGAAGTTAGCGGGACGGATGACGAGTTTTTAACTCTACATACATTTTTATTTGCTTCGCTTATATCTAATGAAATCTTGAAACTCGAATTTCACCCACTTCAAGATATTAGATTGATTTAAATTTCGCACACTCATCAAGAACTGATGACAATACAATTATTTTAAACATTTGTGCTATCCTACCAAGACAGTAAATTAGCAAGAAAGTGGAAAATAAACAATAGTTTATAAAGTTAAAAAAAAAACAAGCTTTAATAGGCAATCAACTAAAAAATAGAAAATGATTTCCAAAAATTCAAAATAACGAAATAGTGATTAATAAATTATATCATTTTACGAGTATTATGAAAAACCATGGAGTACTCGATGTCAATCGATATAAATATTTTATTGAAATTTGATTTAACGGTCGGAAATTAAATATTTTTTTTGACTTAGCAACTTTACTTGGAGTAAGCAATTGTTAATATACATAGCAATAGGTAATAAGGTGAGAGATTGAATAAACTTAATTGCTTCAAACAGTATCGGATGCCGTTGCATTATTCTTCGGCCGAGGAAGATCACAACCTCATACAATTTCGGCGTGAAGTACAGACATTTTATACTTCCGCATTTCGTCTTATGAGTAAGGTGCAGAAGGCGAATCGCTTACTTTTTTATGTCCATAAAAAGAAAGAATGTAGGCAATTATTTTTTAAATAGTTCTTTAAACAATTTTTAAGTTATTTTAATAAAACTTAAACAACAGAACCAACAGATTCCCGAGGAAGTTGACGTCAGGCAGGTGGCCGGCCGTTAAAACTATAGCCAAAACCAATTATAGTTTGGACTACAGTAGAGTCCAGGTTTTATGGAAGAGAAGTAAATATTATGCCAGCCCTATGTAGGTGGGAAAAGGTCACTGAGATGATGAAAATGCACCAGTGCATTGAAGCTAAGCTATTGAAATTGGAATATTATACGAAGCTCCGAGAGTAAGCTGCACTTAGTCTGAACTATGAGATAGTATAATCGACGAATCGCGAGCTTACAATTTCTCTGTTATTCAATGTTTTCTATTATGGATATATTGATTTTAACCAACCCAAGCTAACGACCGCAAATACATGTCACTTATATTATTAAAGATTTGTAAGGTTGGATGAATGAATTTTTCATGTGAAAACAGTATATTACAGTATATATGAAAACAGTATATAAAGGATATAGTAAATATTACATAAATATAACTTATCTATCTGTCCAACACATATATGGTATAACTTATAAAAGGCCTAGTACATATATTATAATTGTATTGTTTATGAAATGATTTATATAAACGCTGTTGTTATGGCTTTAATTTCACACTTGATTGAGCTGACGCCGCCGTCAAGGCTTTCAAGCTGTATAAGGAGTGATTTTTCGAGTAGACGATAAATGAAGAGGTTGCGTAATATGAGGCATTTTTATGGGAATCGCTCGAGCCGGCAGTTTCACGTTCGACGAGCTTAATAGTCCGTTTAACATCGACCACTTCCCGATTAAAGTTATGCGTCAATTAAAATATTGTGAGATGCAAAACGAAAGGATATTTTGACGTTATTTTACAATTATCTTTGAGATGTCGATAGAGTAGTTTCAATCATGATAATGATGTAAAGTTAAGATGTTTTTTTATAGTAAGAAATGTTTTGGTTTCAGATTTGTTCGGATTATATGCATATGGAGATAAATTATTTCAAAGGGCATTTGACTTTTGGTAATGCCGTCAAAATAGTGATATAGTAAAAAAGAAATAAGGAAACAAAAGAAAGGAAGTTTTAGTCACGCCGCTAAACACTCAGAGCTTAAATTTAACTTAGAGCTGTATTATACTATACTCATACTAATTTTATCGTTTTTGTACTAATTTAAACCTTAATTTATTTATTTAATAATACATAAAGTCAAGTAAAAAAAAACAAAACATGACATTTTAAGTAAAAAGTGACGACGAGCAGGTCCTTAACTCAGCCTATTTCTTCTAAAGATGCACTGTTTTTCCGTTAAGCCCTTAGCTTATTCATGTGGAATATTAAGTTGCAATTTTGTACTATTCATCTGGTTTAGCGGACAGTATTTTTAATATTATTTCACTCATCTTTTCAATTACTATCAGTTATAGCGAAAAATCGATGAACAGTTACATTAGATCAAACCAGCTGTAAGTCTTTAAGTTTGTAGAACTTCAATCACCTGAATTGGCAGAATGCCCATTTAACGCAATCCCGGAGTCTGCCACATGCCAATCTTGGTCACATTTCTACTGCAACACGCGTATCAATACCGCAGATCTGTTATAAACTGTGATAAACAAATGTACGAGTACAGGCGTAAGCGAAAGTGCACATTGGCTACGAAACAAGACTGAAGAAATACGGTTATGTTTTCTAACATCCACAATTTCCCGATACAATGGCTTAGAAACCAAGCTTTGTAAAGTTATGCCACTACTGATCAAAAGTACCTATATTGATTTTTCATCTTCATATTTGATTTAAAATAGTCCTTCTAGTATTTAAAAAAAATAAGTGATAGAATGAAAATGTATCAAAAATGCTAACCAAGCACACTTGATACTTGAAAACTCACAACTTCCAACTCAATCCGCAATTTCCTATCACCAATATACATTTTATCAAAGCACTTCGAGCTGCTTCATTGTTGTGGATTTTATTGGAGATCACTTAGAGCGAGTCATTTGCTTTTATTTTCCCGTTTGAATGACGTCACACTTTTATCACTTCATAGCATAAAAGTGAAATTCTCTGTTTAAGCAATCCAATGTTTATTCACAGATTATGTGACTGCCAGTACCACTGAGATATTAAGAGAGATAAGTAACGTTTGTAATTCAGTAGGAATACCGCATAATATTGCCGAGAACATTTCTATAGCAGCCGGATCAATTGTAAATTGTATTAGTATGTAACATTCAAACGGGGTCAGTAAGTTAGTCAGTTGTATTTATTTATTACACGAATATGCGATATTTTTTGGGCACAAAAACAAAAGAAAAGAACGTTTAAAACATATACCAGTTTCGTCGAAAACTAATGTAGGTTTAGAGACCCTAAACTTATCTTCAATTCTATAATCATTTTAAACGCACGTAAATAGCCTGTCATTTTAATGATTATTAATAAGTTAAAAATATAAAAGATATTAGCTCTGCAATATCTTCGTCTCGTTATCATTGTTTAAATTAACACGTTGTTAACGAAATTTACCAGCAATCAAACAATCTTTGCCTTCAAATAAAAGAATTAAAAAAAAATACTAACAGTACAAAAAAGCGCGGCTTAATCTTGTTCCTGTCAGAATTCCCACTCGTTTATTTACCCGCCGCCTGCGTACCAATAAATCGACGGTGCACCATCACATAAGACTATGTACCGAGTAAATAGCGTATTACTCCGCGCAAACATCACGCAAATAACGCGCTTTGATGCGGTTCAACTTCAAATACGATATAATAGGTATACGCACTGTTACACATTAAACGCGCAATAAACGCGCATTAGAATCGCTGTAATTGCGCAGATATGTCGACGCAAACGCGGTAAAGTCGCTCTGTTTTAATGGAATTATTCTCTACCGAACTACAATATTAATGGACAAGAAAAAACAGCTAATGGAAGTTTAATTTGTTAAATATTGAAGAAATAAACCAATTTCAGAGATCAATGCAAATGCAGACATGCTTCGAATGCATTAAAAATGCCATGTGAGCGGGCTCTTAGTGTTATGAACTGCAAATAACAATTTATTGATTGCCCTAAACGATCGCATAGTACGGAGGACAATGTTTACTTAGCGTGCCGGTGTCGGGATTTATATTGAGTTAGCACGCAAGGCATAAAGTTGATTTATTACTAAGGACCGGAGCAGACTGGATGTACCACCATGGTTCCCGTTTGTCACCTCAACCCGGTAGTCTCGATTGTACAAATTAGATTTATTACTTATTGCCATGAGACTTTGGGCAATCATTTCATTTATTTCCTTCCCTGATTGACTGGGGCGTATTGTTTTTCGCAGCTTTCGAGTATATCCATTCTATTGTAACGTCGTGTAGCCTAAACAAACGGCTGGAGAGATTTTGACAAGAGATGTGTCATTTGATTTTTGTTGTCATTTCATTTTTCCCCGGAGTGTCATAAGGGTCAGTAGGGATTGCTTTTTTTAATAAATACTATTTTTAAAAACTTTGATTTTTCTCTCTTACAATGTTTAGACAAGCTCTATTAGTGATGTATCGTCTTAAAACGTTTTATCAACAATTAAGCGACGCTTATAGTTGTGGTTTGTATATCTATATAACGCAAAAGATCATAATTATATTCTAAAAAATACTTGCTAGCATTTATCTGTCGTATCTCTTGCACATATAATAATTTAGTTTGTAAATAAAGCTACATGTTCTAATAAACTTTCCGCTTGCAACTTATACATTTAGGTATATACAGAAGTGGGAAAAAGACGTATTTCGCATCCGTTCTCATAACATTAGCATATTATTTTCGCTTATCTCCGATCTCCATGCAGTGCCTGTTGTAAAATAATTAAATAACATTATTCAACATATCCATTAATAGATTTCCGAGGTGTGTTAAATAAATTAACACCAGTCAGGAGTCGTTCGCAAAAAGGGTGTATAATCCCTTGCAGGTTGCGGGTCGCTTGTCAAACTAAGCAATTAAGTCAACGCATTATGTCGACTGATCCCACGCATGACATTTCATTTCCCTCGAGCAGTCTATACGTTCGATAAATAAAAACATATGAAACATCAACCTTCTTCGCCTATCATTTATTTTAACCAAAAAGACATATTTAAACCCAACCTTATTGATGTGTGATGTACTTTTCGCTTTTGACTGACCGGTTGGCGCAGTGGCAAGACACTTGCCTGTCGCGCCGCAGGTCGTGGGTTCGATTCCCACCCAA
>DWLR01001456.1:0-18210 GCA_018246295.1 Papilio alexanor hazarajatica
AAATAGATATTGATGAATAAATAAATATTTTTTTCATAAAACGAAAATTCTCGTTATTTTTTGAACACACCTCGTATTTTTAAGACAATTGAACTTTGATTGTCGTGTTGACGCAAAAGTTTCTTTTTTTTTAATAAAAAGTAATACTTATTTTTAATGGGATTTTTTCATTATTTTTCCCTTAAATACCACTGTTTTTTATCATCCATTTATTTTGAAATTGACAAAAATAACGGTGATGATGCGTAAAGGGCAAAGCATGTATCCTCATGCTGCATTATTATGTATACTTTTTTTATGTTTTTCGCCGTATTTAAATTAATCTTATTCACTGTTTATATTGTAACATCTAAAAGGAATGGACTTTATGTCTTAATTAACTTCAGTTGCGCGCTGACCCAAAGTGGGCCTTGGCCTCCGACAATAAAGGTTCCACTTTTCTCGATTCCGCACTATCTCAAGCCAGTCTTGATATTGGAGGATACTTGGGCTGTTGATTGTATGTCTTTAGATTTTATAAATCTACTAGGTCAATCCGGCTCGTATAGTAAATTATAAATTTAACCTGTGACATTTTTTAAAGTGCACATTTTGTAAACAAATTTTATAAAACTCTTCATATCCAATAAAGATCAAGGTTTAAGTGTGTGCTAGAACCTGGATAAAGGGTCCTAACAATAGTCGAATAGCGAATTGTCGAGCGGCGAACACTCTATCTTACGTTTTGTAATGTGTACGTATAGTTCGTATAGTTTTTTTTTTTTTTAAGACAGCATAGTATATTAAAACTAAAAGTAATCGTTACATTTTTAATCTATGTTATTCTAAGGTGCTTTTTAAAAAAAATTGCACTCGTGCCCGTAACCCAGAGGGCTAGGCAGAGATTACGGATTTCCGTTTAGTGCGATATCTCTCGCTTCTGCTACATCCATAGAAAAACATAATATTGAAAAGTATCATAAAGAAAATACTCTTAAGCTTAAACCAAATTACAATATATGTTTAATCTAAGTTCAATTAAAAAAAAGTATTTCCATCCAAGTATGTCGTGGGTACCTTCGAGAGAATAGTGAATAAGCAATATTTAAACTAGCGCGTACCATCTTTCGACCACACCATCGCTTGCCATTCGGTGGGGCTGTGGTCAAGTGCTAGTTTATTATTAGTTACATTAACATAATAAACATTGGAGTTTACCTATGTCAGTTTTCTTTTAAGACATTCTAAGAGTAAATTGATATCCTAATACTACGACTACCTAGACCTAAAAAAACGACGATCGCAATAGCATTTGGGTAAACCAATAAATCTATTTTTTACTTATAACGCAGTTCCTGAGTTTTACTTTCACACGATCTGAAGACACATGACCGCTAATGAATTTGTTTTTATTGGCACAATGAAGATAGCAATTTGATGAAACTATTAAGTCGAGTGTAAATTTAATGAGTGATTTTTCGTACAAAATTTAAAATACATTAATTGTTTTGCCACAAACGTGTTTGCTTTACTATTTGCAACTATAGTTGTATAATAACTCTGGCAGCAGTTGAAAAGTAATTTTGACATCGAGAGATCAGACAACTCAGTCCCATCCGTGATCATGAATGTTGTATAAAATACTCGAACCGTTGGGAACATAAAAATTAAATAAGCTTATAATCCGCAAAATTAGTTTAATTTCAAACAACAAATGTGTATTATAAATATGCATTATTATGATGCATTTGAATTTCTTTACGCGAGATAAGCTTCTGTGGTACGCTTGTGTGCGTCGGTCCGGTGTGCGCAGAGAGCAGAGATAGCGGTTAGAGACGCGGGCGCACGGCCCGCGTCACGTCGGCCGGCCAGCAGCGCCAATGGCGCGCCGAGGCGGGCCCGCACTCCGCCCACCCGGCCCTGCTACGAGAAAACTCGGAAAATCAGCAGCCTTTACGAACTCGCCTCATATTAACGAAACCGTGACAAATTACGTTGATCACGTTTCAGCGTTCGGTAATGACGTACGTTCCACGTAAATATTATTGTTACGACGGGTTGCTGTAAAATAACTGGGCGATTCTTAAAATTTGAAAAGTGATAAGGATATTAGCATTTTATATATGGAGAAAGGTTGCTACTTACCACAAAGTGTAAATTTTGATTACACAAAAATAGTCGATACTTAAAAAATAAACTATTTAAATTGCATTAAATAGTTTAAAATAAAGCATTTTAAACTGAATTTAAACTTTCAAATGATTTCTGACGCAATCAAATTTATCCATAATATAATCATTATTGCTGCCACTTGATTGTCTATAATTTACAACAAAAAATAAAAAATAAATAAAAACGCTACGAGATCGGTGAAGTAAACAACGCGTCGAGACGTCTCCCGCGCGCGCGCCCCTTTCGAGCTTTTATAATATACCGCGCGGCATAAGGAAGTCTTTATAGTCTGTGCGCGCGAGTCGACGGACGCGCTCCCGCCTTGCCGCTTTACCGCTCGATCGCGAGTCACAAGAATCTATCGCGTACTGCCACGAAATGAGTTGGGAACAGAAACGGGAACGCAACTACGAGAAGCTGGAGATCAACGAGGCTGTCGGGAAGTTGCTGCAGTCCTTCAATTATGATACCATCGTACCGCAGCCCGCTAAGTAAGTTTTTTTATGTCTAGACGATTGATGTTTTAGAATAGCAATACTTTTATGAAATGTTTTGTCTTCAAATTAATTAATATAAAAACATTGATTTATTGGTAAAAGACATTAGGTTTTTTGAACAATTATTTTAATATTTTGAATATTAAAATAATTGTTTTTGTTCATTCTTTTTTGTTCATTAATTTCATATAAGCTTATATGCTTTTTATTTCATTTAATTTACCATGTTTATTAGAGATATTTGTCGGTTGATGCCATCACAATTCTTAAAAACGTGTTATTCTTTCGGATTTTAGCCAGTTTGATTCTCAAATCTGTTGAGCATATTTTCGAAAATCTTTGTTTCTTTAATAAAAGATTTCCTTTTACTAAAATCTCGAGTACTTTTCTTCTCCTGGAGAAAAGTATTACAAAAGTAAGAAAAGTACAAAAAGTAAAATGTAAAAATGCTACTCTGTATACGTAGTGATTTTTCCCCTTCAACCTGCAACACATAAACTACTGAACGTATCGATATGAGACTATTACCAATCGACGCGGAATTTTGTGTAGATGGTTATAGGCTATTAATTTTTTTAATTCCGTTGATCCTTTCCCTTTTTTTAGATATAGTTTTATATGTTTTCATTTTGGCATACGTTTTCAGCAGTCTGCGAAACGGGCGGGTGACGTTTAACTGTGGTATATATTTTTAGGTTTAGTCAATACCTTAAAACAATCACTTTTCCAATATCTTATTCAATTTTAATTTAAAACAGCTGCAGTTCCTATCATACTTGATTTATAATGATTTCTCATATTTAATCGAATATGACACTGGGACGTCAAAAAGCCGAGTCTCTCATGACCATGAGCGCTGTAAAGCGCTCGAAACGTCAAGATTTAAAATATTAATTAAATGCTATAAAATCCGTAAAATTAGTCAAGCTCCATTTGTTCTTTGTTTTTTTTTATACGGATTTCATCCAAATTGTAAAGTGTACGTTTTATTAATATCCCTGATAGAAATTATTATTCACATAAGTTTAGAATAAAAAATAAGCATCGATCGGGTAATTTATTTCAGTAGACTGGGTATCGGAAATCTGGCGTATTGTTACAGTTGATTTAACATATTAAGTTGGTGCATATTCCGATAAGAGAAACACTTGAAACCAAGAGTTCAAGTGGTCTCCGGATCTTTGTATTATTTGAAAGTGGCTCGACTGATAACAATAAACAAACCCTGCGGCTGCACCGGAGGAAGCTACTTTTATTTTTAATTCGTATTATATTGAACTTAATTGTAATAAGTTTGGTATACCTCAGAATAAGCATCTGAGTTAAATTAATGCGCTAAGGGCAAATACTACGTAATAGGGTGAAATCTATAGCTATTAAAATATTGCTAAAGGATAAAATATGAATTGAAAGTGAAAATATATTAGTATTATAATTATAATTATTTAATTTCTAATTGTAATAATGAGGAAAAGAAGAAAAGAATTTGTAAGTTGCGATACTTAAAGAGATTAGATAAGTGAAAATGTTAGTAGATGGTGACCAACATAGAATTATTTCACTACATATATGCATGGTCAATAGGAAAAAAATAAGAGCATTTGTGTTTAACGTGCACATATGCATGGATGTAATATCTGTGTGCAAATAGAAGACAAAGTATACAAAAGGGACAAAGTAAAAAATAAATCCTTGCACTACGTTGTTTGCACTTTCTTGTTTTTAATACATTCCAAATAAAGAGGAGGTTCTTAATTCGTACTAAATTCTTACCACAAACTACGTCATTTATGAACTGATTTATTTTTTCTTGGAAAGGGGACATTCGCATATGGGTTCCATTTAATTTTGAAGGGAACCTTGGCTTTCGAAGATTTAAAGAAAATGGACATATTAGTAGACTTAAGAAATTAGGTGTTGCCCGCGGCTTCTCTCGCGTTCGTTTCTTATTTTCCTCGCTGATTTTTTTAATAATTTGACATGTGTCTAAAAGTCGTTATTGTCAACATTACCTTGGTAACCGATATTGTAAGCTTCTTGTATTTCTTTTCCCTACAAAAAAGTGAAGAATTATACAAATTTGTAGTCGCTTTTGTTTTTGTTAAAAAAGCCTGAGATATATTTTTGTTTGATTCGAACCTTTGATTTTGTTATGGTTTCTGTACTTTAGACTGTTGGAACATATCTACCACATTTGACAATCGTGTTTAACCATCGTGCTTATAAGTTTTTTTATTAACATTTATAAAGAATTTGAATGACTGTCCGGTTGGCGCAGTGGTAAAATACTTTGCCTTTCATGCTGCAGGTCGTGGGTTCGATTGCCACCCAAGACAAACATGTGTGTGCATGAACATGACTGTTTGTCTTTTGTCTGGATGAAAAGATCACCGGAAGACGGGCAACAGCGTCCTTTTCTTAATACGGTTGAACATACTACGATCGCCAACCCACCTACCAAGTGTGGCGATTATGGCACATTCTCCAATGATGCGATCAATGAAGGAGGCCTATGTCCAGCAGTGGACGATCATAGGCTGAGATGTATCGATGTGTGTATAAAAAAATTGATTCACAAATTATAAAAGTTTTGTTGTCCAATTTTTCGATCGAATCTGCTAAAAATGTATATCATTTTTTAAACACGTATACTCTCATGCTTATTTGACAGTTTTTTTTTTAAATAGGAACAATACGTTACAATATGGGAAATGTTTGATCTTTGCCTGAGATAGACAATATCATATTATGTATGTTTTCGTTATGTACCTATTTATGGCTAAGCGCGTAAGGTACAATCACGTCCCGTCGATTTACTAACATGTCTTAATTTTCCTAAACAATGCACTGCAGCTGTTGATGTCAATAATAATGATGATTGTATTCTAGCAGATTTCGGTTACTGCATCTACGTATTTAACTAAATGTGCTGAAGTATTAAGGGCAAACCTTAATGGGGCGTAAGTTGTTAAATATCAGAGATGTAATAAAACTATGTTTTTGCTAATATACAGCAGTTTTATATATAACGTATACAATAGACAAAAGACTAAGTATTATTATATACTTTTCTGATGCAATATCTAATGACAGAGTTCTCTGAAAACTTGATAGTCTTCCGATCGCTCTTGCGCTCAGAACTATTCCGTAATAATTATATATCTATTTGTAGTATAACAGTTTAAGATATGTATAGCGTCATATGACCCGGGGTCATCTGTGCGCTTCCAGTAAAGCCGGCACTTTATGTATGGCCGCTAATTGAATACTGCCTTATCTCTTATCTTCTCCTTGTTTATTAATTTCCTATCAACTGTCGGCACTTTTTCAAATGCTTTTTTCTTTCAAAGGAATGCCTTCAAGTCTGTTGTTTTGTCTCTTTACGTCGTTATGATGTAGGGAATAGATTTCGAAGTTTGGTCAGATATGTACTTTCTCCTTGCTGTGTATTATTTGAAGCTCCAATACTTAGATTCAATAAGCTTACGTGTATGTTATGTAAATTCTGCAGAACTGACGTATCCCTATAAGTTTTAATAAAATTATAGCATTGTTTGTATACGAAACATTAGCGTACTTTACCGAATTACTTCTTTTCACAATACCATTGCAATAAGTCGCCATAAACCAGACACCATCCCCACCACCTCGATGGTTTGTATTCTACGGGGTTATTTCCAAGCCAATACGACTTAGGAACTTTCAAGAAGAGAACGCACTCCTTCCTTAAAGGCCGGTACCGCATCTGTAGTTCGTCTGGTGTTGCGGATGTCTATGTGGGCGTCCGATAACTTGATGTTAATCGACCCGCTGCTCGTTTGCCGCTCAATTCTATGAAAAAATCAGTGATAATGCGTTTAGGCTAGGAGTCGACAACCTGCGGCTCACGAGCCACATGCAGCTTTTTGGATATGAAGATGTGGCTCTTTAGTTCCATACCCAAATATTATTTATTTTATAAAAAAAAAGTCGTTCTAATTCGATTATCGAGGATTAAGCAATATTTGTATCTCTAGATATTTATTTATATATATATTTCTTATGAATCAATTGTTTATTTTTAATAAAAAAATCTTTATTTATGCAAGTACTATTCATTGTAGGCAAAAAAATGTGGTTTTTAAAGAACTGAAATTTTGTAAATGACAATTTTTGTCTCTTCCGACTCAAAAGGTTGCCGACCTGGCCTAGGCAAATAACTAAGTAAGTCCTTGGTGTTACAGTATATTTTATTTTGATTTTTTTATTCCATATTATTCACACTGATTTAATGACCAAGACTTAAAAAAAGATTAAGATTAAGATAAATACAAAAAAAAATGCAGACCATATTGATATGTTTATTTATTTATTTTAGTAAAACTACGAGATAAATATATCACACAATGTATTTATTAGCATAGAATATCATTCTTGTAAACTACGGTTACTACTCTCCTAAAATATATAATTTACTAGTGAAAATGTAGGGTGTGTAACTTATTTTCTTATAGTGCAGAAAAACAGGTGTATTTTAGTATAAACAGGCAAGTAATCAATAGCATTATTCTCTAGAAATATGATGAGTACTTCTTTACCGTAAACGTTGAAGGTCTAGTTAACGCTTGCGATCGACGTTTTGATGACTAAGTGCGAAATGCTTTCCCTTCTCATAGAACAAATTAGAACACGCCGTCAGAAAACATCTGCAGTTTTGAGATTTTGATAGGTTTGCATAAGTAGAAGTTACAAGTGGATAATAGTAACCGACCGCTTTTCATAAACGTCCAAAAAAACCTTAAGAATTCTTAAGAATAAGCTGAGATTGGCAACTTTATTGTTATAGGTAGGCAAGCGAATAGAAAAAGGGGATTTTCTTCGGGTCACCTCCATCGCCAAGTTAAAACCAAGTTAATAGATGTAACTAAGTTTTTATGTGGATGGTATAATGAAAAATAAGCTCTATAAACTTTTTTCTGAAAAGTTGACATCGGATCGTGGAATCATCATTTAATTTGTTATTAATTAAATAAAATAAAAATTCAAAGTCGGTTCAATATCTGTAGTCTCACCTGTGTTGTAGATACTCGTATATTCGTGATGGAGCAGGGATTACATAGAATCAGACGCTATTATCCCCCTACCCTTAATCGTTTATAAAGGATTATAGTTAAATATCTTATTCATCATAATCATCATAATTATATCTTAATATTAAATATGTATCTACTTTGTGAGTGTTGTTTCGTGGTAAAAGTGTATCTTTAACATTAGGGTGCATCGTGTGACAATTTTTATCACCTTCCTGTTCCCTACCGATTTATTTCCGCGTGTCGCCGCGATAGTGCGCCTGCGCAAACATTCTCATTGTGGGGTGCTTATCTTAGCCGCCTTAAGGGAGTCCCCGGTCTTGACTGTTTATGTTATATTGTAGTGCTTAAAACTTCGATGCCGACTTCGCCGTAACAATATTTAAACGTCATGAGATATTTGCTTGTACTTATAACAAAAACTAACAGAAACATACATTTTAAAGATACGTATCTGTTTTTCCTGGGTGTGCAGAAGCTCACTACAGAGGGCTCTGGTGTGTTCTTTTGTAGATCCCCGAACCATCCCCTGTTGCACTCGAGGATGACGATGGAGGGGTATCTTTGTTAAGGTACAACTATTAATTTCTCTATTGGAAGCGTGGCTGGTAATTGACCAACTTCCCCAGTTATGCTGACATTATCATGTCATAATAGTGATAGTCACTCAAAGCATTAACGATTGTTAATTTAATACTATTCAATAGTATTTAAAAAATAGCCCCGGTTACTTCTGTTTAATTCTACTTTCAGTGTTGCAGACAAACACATATTTTATTAGTATATTTAAATGCTTAACTTTAGTCTTCTGTCACAGCTATTAAGAATCAACGGAAGAGTTCAGAATTTTAATGTTCTTTCTTTTTGCCCTACTGTCGGGAGGTTAATATTTTTTGCGAGAATGTATCTATGCATGTCCGTTCCATTGTTGACTTTTCTTAGTTAAAAGTTAAGAATGCTATTTTTTTTTCGAATGCGTAAGATCGTAAAGACTCTGAATCGATAGAAATTATCCGACAGTAAAAGTAGTAGTGTAATTGTTAAAACAAACAAAATAGATTTCTTAATGCCAACATAAATTCCTTTGGTTGTTCATCAATACCTTTAAAATTAGAGGTCTGTTGTTAGATTAAGACTTCCTCGCCTCATCTCGCCGCCGGCAAACAACGGCGAGCGCAGTGTGCACAGCCATTCTAGCCTCCCTTTTAATTGGGGGCACAAACAAATGCGGCACAGGTGCCGACGTTGCCGATGTGCCCCCTGTTTGCATGCACCACTATCCGCCCGTCGTGTTCGTTAGGTGGCCATTTGACATTTGTAGTACGATTTAGTTAAACCCTCCCGGTATTTTTATGAATACAACAAATTTGTTATTATATTTCATACGTCATTTTTAATGTAAGCTATTTTTACTTATAATCAGAACTATTTTATTATTATTTTATTTATTCGCTTTTACTCGGTTGTGATGCGGCCTAATCTCTATTCGATATTACATAATTTTACACCATTCTTCCAATTTTTGTTTGTCTGGTTTGCCATACTTTTACTTGTATCGATAATTTTTTTTATTGTAATTTCAATAAAAGAGCTAAGTATTTAGTAGTAATACACTACTGAATCGATTTAAAAAATTCTTTTACCGGTATTGCGTGTTTCGATCGGAATAAGTTGCCATTTACAGGTTGGTGATTGAGTTCGATTTTAAGTCGTCTCTCTTTCAGTGAAGAATAATTATAACTGTATGATAAGATAATCAACAAACGAGTGGTATCCCCTAAGTGACAACAGAGACATAAACGTAGGGAGGAGCTTATCCCTCGCTCTATCCAATCAGAATACGATCGTATCCATTTCTAAATGTTTTTAAATTTTGAGAGCGTTTACGACTGTAACTTCGAGGCAAACCTAACTAAAAATATAATTAATGTTGTAGGTTTTATTTGACATCAAATTCCAAACACAGATCATCTCCCTACCCTTGCGGCACAGTATGTACTACTCTTCCATATAACCTGGACTCTACTGTAGTTCATATTGTTACTGGTTTTGGCTATAGTTTCACGGTCGGCCTGACGCCAACCCTCCTCGGGAATAGAAAAATTCCAAACACAGAATAGAGCAGAAAATGTCTTTCAGGATCATCAGTCTACTGCGATGTTTTCAAATTACTTACGACTTTGGCCCTTCAAAAAAGATTGGCAACCCGTCGTCAATTGACAGTTTTTCTGGATATATATGGGTGACGAAAATCACTTGACATTAGATTAGGTACCCATCATTTGCCCATTTCAAAAATCTAATCCAATAAAATATCGCAATGTTATCTCTTGATGAGTTAAGACATCGTGCAACTATCCATTATTCAATTTCCAGGTATTACATTTCTAGATACTTCTAGACGTTTGATGTTGCAACACGACTGACGCAGTTGGACCGGGAGCGCATGAACGCGGTACAAATATTGACGGAGCGTAATCTGGTCGGCGCCGTGTGAGCGGTTAGCGGGCGCGCGGTAATGCTCGCAGTTAGCACCGGCCAGCGGCCGCTCTTCATTACCGCTCGCCTACTTGTTCCGTATGGTGTGCGCTAAATGTTATTCGCGATGCCCTCATACATCGAACTATAAATTTGATGTTTTTTTTTTTTTTAAATACGTCGATGATGGATTCACGTCTTAAATTTTTTTGAGCAGATATTGACTAAAAACACGATGAAACAATATAACATGCGATGTTTGTGAGGACGAAGAAGGGAAATGATCAAACGGTTAACTCGACAACTACTGCTATCTATAAACCAAAAACGTAAGAAGGAGGGGATGAAAATGATCGTGAGTCGCCGAACATTAATTATCTATCGAAGCTATCTTGATCCAACTAATTCAAGCAACATACAAACAACATACTGATCTGAAAACATGTTATTTCACTGAAATCACATCATATTTTTATGTCAATGTTTCGGCAGTGCTTTTGCACTCACGGTTAAAGAAACCAAACCACGTGGCAATGTTTTATTTTTTCACTTCTGCCTCAGATGACTAAATAGCAGTGAACCATAGAATTGTTTTTGACACAACATAACGTAAGTAGTAAATAATACGTATGCGTAGATATGTAACGTAGAGTTTAACTGTTTTTAAAGGTATTTACACAATACACGGCCAGTTGTGTGGCGGCATTGCTGATAACGCGCGCGCTGGACATTATCAATGGCGGTGTGGACACAGATGCGTTCCCATACATCAACCCCTCGTGAAGTACCCTAACTGCATGGGACTTGAACAATGTATGTCAAGGCCTTATTTGATAAAAATCACTTTGAAATACTTGTAAATTTAATCAATTTATTTCACTATACATGATTATTTTTTTCGTTATACGATGCTTAGTAATTATGAAAATTATATCCCCTATAAATAACTGCAACATTGGATTTTACGTTTTTGTGCATTTCCGTAATTATATTCGAAAAACGTTAGATATTCTTTTTCATGATTTCACGACTTTGTCAAAACAACATTTATTGTATTCTTTTTTTATGCAAGAAGATGGCCACCGAGCAAACGGTGACTTAAGTAACCCCTACTCATCTGCAACAAGCATTTGTGATTTGCAGATGCGTTGCCTACCTTTAATAGACAGAGTAGGGGAGACGAAAAAATTTAAATTTCTTTCTCGTATCCATCCCCGTCCGCGTCAAATCCTCTTTCCTTTCTCACCTTTTCATTATTAGAAAAGGGCGGGATGAGGAAGAGGACTGAAATTAGGTCTCGTGTACTTTACTCCTCAGACGAAATGTCGGAAACCTGTACTTTACATCCGTCTTCTGTGAGGCCGTGGTATTTCACCGGTTGAGCGGGCCATTCGTGCAACAGATGTTATTGTTGCGGACTCTACCACTGTTGATTATTATATAAGAATCAATTAAATTGATTCTTATACCTTAGTTAGTATTTTGTTCCAAAAAATACATTGATGGAATTTCCCATGTATTAGTCGTATATTCATTTTTGTTCATCGGTTAAAAGTACTTTTCTGATGATCTGATGATTCCAATGATTGTTAAAAAATTGAACAATATTCTAGGTAATTTTAAACTGCTTATACTTTTTTGGTTATGACTTGTCAGTATACAAAAATAGAGCGTTTATGTTCGTCGACTGATTCCATGTTGTAAATACTCTTAATGTTGTCATTAATACAACAATGAATCTTTATTTAACATAAAAAATAAGTATTCCAAGTTTAACAAATTACATATGTTAGTTTTATGATACAAGCCGTTTTTAGGGCTAAGAAGAGATTTTGATCACGAACATTTTCATGATAAATTTTATTTATATTGTTCGACGTTGGTTTCACTTTTAGATTAAGTATCTTACGGTACGCCTTTTCGTACATTATAAATATACTTTAGTTAAGTTATTTTAGTTGTTATTTCTAATGCAATTTCGACTTCATAGAATCATAAAAGAAAAGAGCTTTCAATATCCAATAATTATTATGTTTCTCACCGTCTTTTTTTTCAAATGAGCGACAAGCCGACGAATATAATTTAATGTCTCATATAACGCAACTTTGAAATACAGGTAAGACATATATAACTTTAGTAAAAGTTAAGTATGATCAACTTTAGAAGTTATTAAATAGTGTTGGATATTAATAAATTTATTTGCAATTTGAAAGAGGCACAGAGTCGGTACAGACAGTCGGTTTTTTTTTAAAACTTAATACTTGTTTAAATATATGCTTGCCTTCACATCTTTTAATACTAATCCGATTCTTTCTGAACTTATTCGAATCACATGAACAATTTATATACATACTCGTACGACAAAATAAGTTAGGGCTTTTGAATTGGTACATATGTTTTGCCTTACAACAGCACACAAATGTACATATTATACGAAGTAGAAAATTATTTACGATAAAATTTGTAAAGTGTGTAAGAATTTTTCTCTCTCTCTATCTCTCTCGCTGTAATATAATTATATTGTATTTTATTTCTATAGCCGTAGTTTACTTTCTAAACATAATGCTACAAATTTTAAGGGAATTATGATTTTTATCATCATTGTCCTTTAAATCCATTAATAAATATTTACTCATATAATCTGTGGAGTGACTCGTGTAGTTGTTTTAAAATTTTCCCATGGATAATCGTGAAACCAGGTGATTAGTCTGTACACGGATATAATACAGCAGGATAAGCTGCCTCAAGTGGCCGGGCAATGATTGTACGCACATCCATCGCTACCGTACTGTTTACTGCGCCATTAATTGTTTTATGACTGTTGTTAAATCAGCTGTAAAGATAACTTCGGTTCGGGTGGATGTTTAGAAGATTTCAGGACTTGGCGACAGACGGACAGAAAAACGAGTTAACTATTCAATTTGTATATGTTTCTTACTGTTGATATACATATATTTTATTACATGTACGTGTTGTTTTTAATTTTGCAGCCTTGTAAGTTTATGGTTTTTCGAGTCCCAACTTCACTAAAAGCAAATCGTTTGTGTAAACTTTTTCAGTAATTGTAATTGTTTGGTTTCGTGTGTAATGTATTAAATTGAGAACAGTTTTTCAAACATATTTAAGCTCCCAAATCTTTATAAGCCAGCCAAGCCTGCTATGGTTTTTTCGTATTTTACGTGTGTTTGTGTATATTGGCGTAAGTATTTACACCATTACAATACACACAAGTAGCAAAGTTGAAACAAATTATCTACGATCAATATCATGACCGTAGCATTTATTAAATGTTTCTTGACGTTCCCTCAATAAATTTTCATGGCACGAGTAGAGTTAGAAGGTCCCCTAAAACGTTTAGTACGGCACAAGCATCGCACAAATGGCGTGAAGCTAAACTAGAAACACGTACAACAAACTGTCCGGCGTAATGTTCCCTTCGCAGATTTATGCAAGATTCGCCGCTGCGCCGGCGCAGCTCTGAGAGGCAGAAATAGCGTGGGCGGGCTCGTCATAGACGACAGCCATCCGTAGTGTTTATGACTTCCTCAGCCAATGGCCTCCTCTTGCTCTCGAGAATTATCTACTCGATTGTTATCTTAACTTATTTTACGAATTTTATACTACTAACCTATCGTCACTAATTTATTAGAATATCTATAATCTTCTAACGTTTTAAGAAAAACAAAAATCACTTAGAATTTGAATAATTCTATCTCTTTAAGGGATAAGAAATAGAAAACGAGCTTTTTTTACAATTTCGGTTATCATGATAATAACTTTTCGAAATATGTTATCTACTATAGAAATTAATATAGTGGAATCAAATTAAAACAAAATCGGCGAGGAAAATAAGAAATTAACACGTGCGAAACAGTAAACACACATTTTATTTATGTATGTCATTTATAGCCAAGTTAAGTCTCATTACAAATCTATTTTAAACCAGGGCTTGTCTTAACAAAATGCAAATTTTCGGCATTTTCAGCGGCGGTCAATGACATTTAAAACTTAACGTGATCCACTTGTGAATGTGCCTTATCAAATTTTTTTTTGGAATCGATTCATAAATGACGATGTTCTGCGGTAACAAACATAAAAAATAACAACCGAATTGATTATATCCTCCTTTTTAGGAAGTTGGTTAAAAATATTAAGCACTTTGTATTATGTAATCTTTTAATTTTTTTTTTTTTAACAAAAACAAAACCGACTTCAAGTTTATATAATTTTATTTAAAAGTCATTAGGTCATTTATACCCATGGTACAAATGCATTAAATCCAAATAGGGTTTGTCTTAAATCTACCAATATGTCAAATTTCGATATCTTCAGATCCTAATGTGCCATGGCAATAAAAATTAAATGGCATCCACTGGCGGATGTTTTCTTTCCAACAAAAAGAAATTGGTTCATAAATGAAGTTCTGACGTAACAATCATAAAAAATACAAGCGAATTAAAACGCGATTGAAAACAAAGTCTCCTCGCATCTAAGTGCGATAAATTTAAAAATCTACTACAATGACTTTAATACTGTTTTCACCATTAAACGGAGCGATCTATGAGGAATGTTGACGTATTTGGTTGAATACTCGCGCGAAGCCGGGACAGGTCGCTAGTATATTCCATACGGGCGAATTTACAACCTTCAGTAGTCACGTGTCGTTTAATATTTACATTTAGATTCAAAACAATTCTCAACTTGTAAGTGGATAGCTACGCAGTATCGCTGTCGCCACAAAATTTGACACGTGTTAAGTGTTTTTATGAGCTCAGCTGACCTCGCGTGGCAGGTACAGCTTTAATAGACTCAATAAATCAAAAGACCCATAACAAACTTTGCTCATTACATATTTTGTGAATTCTATTTTTAACTTATCGCGTTACTGAAATTTAGAGTAGTGTGTTAAGATTCAGTGAATCTGTAAGCTAAAGAATTCAAGTGTATGTACTTGATGAGGTATAGGTATATCTATGTATAAATATTTCTATAAGGAAATTAAAGAGGCAGCTATAGCCAGTATTGGACCTTCGCTAGCTGCCAACTAATGATTAAAAATGTTTAAAGAACACTTTGTAAAATTATATATTCGTATGAACAAAACTATGCGAAATACAAAACAGGACACAGTAAAGTTTACAATTTATTCCGAGATCCTAGGTTACGAAGCAACCAACCGGCGATCTCGAAACGTGTGAATAGTTTAATGTTTGCTCTGTCAGTTTACACTCATGCTTCTCGCAAACTGTAGGTCTCCATCAGTTAGTGGTGCCTTGAACTCGGAACTGGGGCGAGACCTTATGTCTCAACTAATGAATTCTAAAAAATAATTACGGCCGAGATTATCGCACATAAAGTTATTCCTCCTTGCTAAATATGCTATATTTGCCTAGAGCTTACGGATTTAGTCTTCGATCGAAATATAAGGGGTAATTAGATATTTATTTAGAAAGTGCATTTTGCTTAAATCCGGACCCTATTATAATTTTTCGTGGTATTAATATTTAAATATTAAAAATACTTGGGGATTCTAACCAAGTTGTTTCCTAAAAAGCTACAGTATGAATTGTGACCTTATATGATCGTGAAACTTTTATAGATTTTTTTCTAGAATTAAAGATGTGTGGACAACAGATCTTTAATTTTAGAAAAAACAAAATATTACGACACCATTAAGATAACTGGCTTGAGGACCTGAAAGCATGTTTATGAAAGTTAAAATTCATAACCTTAAATAATTCTGCATCGTCAATTGCCAGTCTATGCACAAGAGAATTTCATCTTCATCAACGTCAAATGTAATAATATGAATCGTTAAATAAGTGTCGTCAAAAAGTTGACAGTATTACGACATTCCAAGTTATTACCAAAATACTTAAACCTATTACGAAACGGAAAGGCGTTCTGACAAAAAAGTTTTATAGTTATGCACACGATGATTTACAACTCTACTTTTAATTTCACAGCCACCTTCGTCTCCCTTACAGCTGTAAGCATGAGCTAGCTTCGTTACCTATGAGGCAATTACAGTCCCACCCTTTTATGTGTATTTTATTCATTTTAAGTCTTTTAACGCTTATTAAATATATTTATTGAAGAAACAGAAGAAGTATTTTTCTCTATTTTACTAAGCGTAGGTTACCGTAACGTAACAAAGTCATTTCAACATTTCTAGAATTCAATGTGCAAGGCGTCGTAGACTAGTTTGCTAGTTAGACTAGTTAGACTGGCTATGGACAGTCTGTCTGTTTGTCCATCAACTATTGCAGTGAGTTGCAGATATAAGGGATAAGCCTATCGCCATACACGCAAACGTTTGCGCTTTTTAAATAATACATAAAGTCATTTTATCGACTCTGATTTGACCTAAAACGAACGAGGTTACAGTTGTAAATAATGTATGTATGTCTATGTTATATAATGTATGTATGTATATCTTTTTTTATATTTTACGTATGACGTTATTAGGATGTGAAAGTATACTTTCATAACTACATACATATGTAGATATACTGATAGTAAGTGAACAATTAGCATACTGCTCCATCATATTGGGAAGTACTAGGAGATGTTACAACATACAAATAGTAACTAAGTTTGTCAAGAGCAGAGATGTTACTAACCAGATGTCGACGCGTGGTGGGTCCCGCTTGCCGCTCAACAAAAACTTCGCTCCGTTCAATCACCATTTTGAAACATTTCTATATATAATAACATTGATTTTACTACATAACTACGCTCGAATAATATGCATTATTTTGTTGATTGAAACGTTCTAGTATGTTTACATTTAAAAAACATACCTGACGAGATGTTTAAGAACTGATAAAAGCAAAATTTACCTGTATTATATAAATATGATAAAACAAGAGAAATGTGTGAGGCCTGTGCCCAAAGACATATAGCCATTTAGCCAGAGTACTAAGCTCGTGTAATTGTGCTTAGTCAGTTACTTCAATTCGTGATTTTTGTACGCAATCTTTACAAAACGAATTGAATATTGAAATATATGTAATTACGAGTGTATTGGAATTCTTTTATAGGTCATTTCAAGATGGATAGTTTTAATTTACTGTCTAGTCTTTAGTTAGCTGATAAAATTGGAATATAAACCAATAAACTTTACGTTAATACTATTTCGTTACGAGAAATCGTTCTCACTACAAAGAAGGAAATCGACGGCGGTTCGGCGAAGCCGTCAGCCTATTATGACTCGAGTCGACTGGCGGTTGGCGAGCAATCCGTTAGTAATCGATCGACTTTTAGTGGCGTGTCTGCGTTTGAAAAAAAATGAACATAATTTATTGTCAGCATTGAGATCTCGAGGAAACCCGAACGCGGCACTAGAAAATAAAAAACGTAATAAAATAAGAGATGTTTACGAGCGTAAAATGACGTGGGGCCGCGCCACTTCGCCTTTTTACAAATCTACATGCGCCGTATAGTGTTTACTGCATGTGTATATAGACAGTACTCGTAACTTATTTTCTTTATAGTCATCGTTCGATGAGCCGCTTGGCTGGTAATTATCGGGCGCACGTCGAAAGCTTAAGCCATTTGAATGTACCAACCCGCCCGCTTTACTTGAAGTTACATACTCTTTGTTCGAACTTTCGATACGTGTTAGGTTTAAATGAAAGCTTACTCGAGATAAGCTGTTTTGCCGGTAAAAGGTTACATAAAATGAACAACTTTGGAGTGATCATTTAAATACCTTTTTATCGTAGGTTCTCTCCATCATTAACATAGATTTGCAGTGGCGAATTTACCAGCAGGCTGAGTAGGCTGGAGCTTAGGGCGGCAAATTTTCCCCATTTTTTTTGTTTTACAGAAATAAAAAATAAATAAATACCTAAATGTTTTTAGATTTCACCATTTAACTTAACCTGTCAAAGTGAGGAATTTGACGTTTGTCAATCTGCTAATACTTTTTTATACTACGTACACTGCCGGCCAAAAGTTTGAGACCACCTTGAAAAAATTACAATATTGAATAAAACTCCAAAAGTTAGTGC
>DWLR01001457.1:0-18209 GCA_018246295.1 Papilio alexanor hazarajatica
ACGCAGCCACTCAGTGGTACGATGAAAACTTAGCAACTCCATACATGTGTCGGCTCTCTTCTGAAGTTGTAATCTCGGCAGTTCATGTGGCAACCAAGTAGAATATTTCCAAGTGAAACCCAAGGCGTGGAGATGATTTTCCACTGCAGTGTGTGAGCAGTGAAGTTATTCCGCCAAACAACGCGAACTTAATCTAGGATCGGTTTCTATAACCCTTTCCAATTCCTCCACATTTATTGTAGGCGGTCTTCCTGGATGAGGTTCATCAGAAAGTTCAAAATTTCCTTCCCGGGACCTCCGGAACCAATGCTTACCGGTATCATACGAGAGCACACTCTCACCCATCGTTGCACATATATTTGAAGTTTCTTCGGTTGCTTTTCGACCTAAACAAAATTCCTGAAGTATATTTCTTCTAAATTTACTCCTTGATGTTCAGTTGCGCAATGATCGAGTGATTGATTCACGCTCTATTTATATACTGCGATGAAATGCTGTAGAAGCTTCTACATTGTTATAGCAATGGATCGAAAAACGTGGCGGGTTTATTAGTTGCCAAACTAATATATCCGAGAACCTAAACATTACGCTCATACATTTCTCATACATTATATATATGTACGAAATAGGTATCCGTAATTTCTGTCAACCTTCCTGGGTCCAAGTTTTTTACACTGAGTGTAAAAAAACTTAATTACTTGACACCTGAATTCATTTCAATAATTATTCTTTAATCATTTCAACAATTAATCTTGTAGAAGTCGTGATGTTAATATGCAGTACATTCTCACGTCAATAAATAATTTAGAAGTATGTAGTAATGAGTTAATTATAAAGCAATAATCAGGTGTGTAAATTGAGCACAAAATGAATATTCTCCATTCGTACGAAGTCACCTACTCGCGAGTGATTTGCATACGAAACCGTTCATCGGTATCTAATTAATGTTTGTTTTGTATGACGAGCGAAGGCAAATAAGCTTCGATAGACACTACTTATTGGTACATGATTAATTATTTATTAAACGCCTCACTGATTTAGAACGTTAATTGAAACTTGCCGTGGATTAATTGAGTTTGAAACATTCGATGAATGGAAAACATTTATAAATTCTCTATAGCGTATCAACCTAATTACACTTGTATTCAAATTAATTGATTAATTTGACCAAATTTCACTCCACTAGCCTAATAGATGCCGTTACTGATTTTATAATTATAAAGTTTAGTAGACCTTAAGTTTTAATTAAAATTAATTACTTCGAAATTTAACTATCTAGTTGGGTAAAACGATCATTATTATTTATGTAATTGAAATTAAATAAAGTTTATATTTACCGCTTAGTTAAAACAACACAAGTACAAATAAGGAAGGAAAATGAATGCCCTATACATTACTTATAAACATCAGGTCATTTCCACTCCATTATAATATGGTGCCACCTTGGTGTATGGTATTATTTTTAAATGACTAAATAACACTATTATGATGGTTAGAAAAATTTCATATTATGAAAAAAGTCTTAAAATGAAAACCTTAACTGTATGGTCGATAAAAAACACATGTGTCACAAAAGTGACAAATAATAAACCCTGTAAGTGCGCAAGAACCATTGTAAGTTCGAAATACAACAATATTTTATCAATTCTTGTTTTTAAAAACAGTAAAAATATGATTCAGATACACATTTATTAATTTAAGGCGAGTCAGAAACACAGACTAATAAGTCGCTTAAACCCAGAAATCGCTTAATTGAAAGTCTTAAAAAACAACATAGATGTAGTTTAACCTAGCACTATTTAATGTTCAGTAACGATCCCAACTATACGTCAGGGTAAGATAAAGCCAAGTTACAGTTCAGAGGTTCGAGCTAAGCACTCTTGGCACCAGGGAACCTCGTGACCCGAACAAATCGTACTCTAAAAACTAACAAGGGTCAAGTCTTAAAACTTATTTCACTGTCTCGGAATATTTCGTTTAAATCTGTGATCTGCAGATATTAAGTGCAAGTCAGTACAAGAGATGTACAATAATCTTTTAACTTTTTTTAACCGACTCAAAAAAGAGGAAATGCCAAGACTCTTTACAAACCCATTAAATCCAAACAGGGATTTTCCTAAATCTACCAAAATGACAAATTACCTTCTGAATCCAAGGTTCAATGACATTTAAAATTAATTGAGATCCACTTGCGAATGTCCCCTTTTCAACAAAAAAAAAACATAATTATAGAAATCGGGTCATAAATTACGAAATTCTCATGTAAAAACATAAAAAATACAAGCGAATTTACGTTCTCATCATAATTCTCATCATAACCGGCTGAAGCCGGTTAAAAATTATTCGTACGCCCTACGATTGCACTAGATATAAAACTTCTTAAAGAACAATGGTTAAAAAAAAGTGTCAGAGACTGATAAAGAAACAATAGTAAAAAAGAAAAACAAGTATACATCAATACTTTTCAATTTGTTCAATATTCACAATATTTAGCTTTCTTTTTCCTGGCTTCTACGTTAAATCACTCTCATTTCTCTATCTTGTACCGAAGGGTCTAAACGTGACGCGTTCTTAAAATTTCACCGGCGATTCGCGTACTATTTTTTTAATCGCCACCATAGGAGACCGCTACAAAAACCAAACTATCGGATATAAGTATCTATCTAGCCGGAATTAGCTTACGCTTGTCACATAACATTAAATAAATAATATTCTGTGACATTATTCACATACGGCCATCTGATCCCAAACTAAGCGGAGCTTGTGCTATGGAAACCAGATAACTGATATAGTAAATATATTAATACTATATCAGTTACCTATTTCCATAACATTAACATTTAATATGAGTCTTATCACCACGGCACAAATCTTAGCATCGGCAACTTATTGTCTTGGAGATGGCGTTTCGATTTCCCCGCTGTTAGATTGAACGCTAGAAGGCTAGCAATTACATTAAATTAATCTTATTATTGTATAAAGTTGCGGTTACCTGTGGTCTAGAATAGGGTGAAAGAGCGACAGCTGCTTATGGGAACTGTTCGGTTGGCGCATTGCTATAGTAAACAGTTACTTTTGATATGAAAAACTAGACTAGACTTCGTCCGTTTTATCGTCAATAATGCCAATGACGCAATACACTACTTTTTTATCATTTCCACCCCCTAAGAGGTTAAAGAGATAACGATGGGCAGCGTTTGTCATATTCATTGTATAACACTCGTATTACGATGAGTATAAAAAGGTGTAAAACTAGCTCGCTAACTTAAAACATATTGCTTATAGAAAATAATCATTTAATTGTTTATCAAAAACGATACCGACTACAAATCTACACAATTTTATTTATAAGGCATTAAGCCGTTTATAGACACGATATGTCTCATTACAAATACATTAAACCCAAACAGGACTTGTCTTAAATCTATCAATACTTATGGCAATGTTGGGTATATCTTCGAAACCCAAGGTTTAATGCCATTCAAAATCAAATTGGCCATATTTGCGATTGTCTCTTTTTCAACAAAAAAAAATTGAAATTGACAAAATTCTGAGGTAACCAATATTAAAAAAAAAACATACAATCAGATTGAAAACCTGCTTCTTTTCTGAAGTCGGTTAATAAATAATGTATTTGTTGTATCTCTCGCTCTACAAAACAAGATAACATTTTCATGCATTTTCTAACAATCGTCACTTATTACCTTTCTTTAAATTACCGTATTACCGGACTAGCGATGGTTCAATAGAAAAAGGCCGACTGTAGTAGAGACACTGTTCGCGTGACTACACGCCATGCAAATACTGCGCGCACCTATCTAGTCTGCACTCACACAAATGATGCACACAATTTCCATCGTTAAAGAAAAGTTATAAAAGCTATAATAGCGAACATTTGTAACGAGATATGACGTAATTTCATTGCCTATTGTAAGTGTACTCACCTCGTAATTGCATACAATTGTGTTAACATTTACAAGTTATTTTCTTTTATTGAGCTTAGTTTTTCATTTGAGTGAATGTACTTATAAAACTTACAAAAAATATAAATAAAAATGGACAAACTATAACGCACTTATCTTCTCCCTCTTCGCTGATATTTTCTTTTTTTTTTTCATATATCATATATGTTACACTACTTTATGGAGCAAATCATGCATTTGGCTACCAACGTGCTAATTAAACAAAACTCCAAAAAAAATCAAATGCATTAGTTGTGTAACATATTCAATGAATTTAGTATTTTGATCGTCTTCAGTAAAAGAGTATTTATACACACGATTCCCGGCGCCGACCGTTGACTCATTAAGCTTCCATCGGGGAAGTAGTCATTAAAAACTGTGCAGCAATGAGCAATTTCCGCCGGCCAACTCCCTGTGGCACAGGAGAAAGTGGAGCGCTCCCTGCACAAGCTACTGTCATCTGTGCACTAGTGCTGACAGATTAATGGCATGGATACAGTCTAAGTTGTAGTGTGAAACGATCTACGGCCGATTTTCGGTTTTGGTCTCTATTAAAGTTATTTGTAATCTAAATTTCTAATTTACGCCATACTTAATGACTAATGAATGAGAAAAATCACACAAGGATTTATCATTTAAATTGTATTAAACTTAATGGATCTTATAACTTGAACCTCTACTCCTGACGTATTATGTATTAGAAAAAAAAAAATCAATTATGATTATAGTATTCTTAAAAATTTATTTATATCATAAATTAATTTTACATAAAACAAGACAGATGAGGTTCGATCGTGGATACGAGACGTAATCTACATTATAGGTTTTTATTTAAACTTAAGTAATTTTATGAAAATAACACCTTAATTAAAGTGGCTGTGCAATTCCTGACAACTGAAAAGGATGCTTTACAAATCCTCACAAGACAACACAAAGCAAGTCTTGATTGAAACGAAACTTGCTGCATGCGACGTCATGTCTAGGGGCTCTCATTTCTTTTTATAACCATAACTTATACTACAATTTACATGGACTACTTTTTCTTTCTAATATGCATGTTGAAGGAGTAGTTATACCACTGACCTTTATTCGAGTTTTGATCCTAAGCGCAGTGCAGGTACAAAGTACATTTCCATGCATCCACCTCAGCCTATGATCGTCCACTACGGAACATATATAACATGGCTCATTGATCGCATCATTGGGGAGAAATGTGCCGTAATCGTCACGCTTGGCAATTTAATTTTTAATTGGCGATTTAAGAATCTAAGCACACAAAGCACGGTGGAAAATAGATCTAATCTATTTTCCACCGTACTAAGAAAAGGACGAGTGCTGCCCGTCCTCTGGTGGTTTTTACATCCAGACACAAGGCAAACATGTTCATGCACACAAATGGTGGGAATCGAACCCACGACCTGCGGCGTGAAAGGCAAGCATCTTACCAACCGCGCCAACCGGTCCGTCTTCGTAGTGCATTTACTTCGTCAAAACTATGACAGTAATATAGCAACAGGCGACACATATTTTTTTCAAATTTGTAAATAATATAACTAGACGCCTTATTCGATTTGTCTTTCTCTTGTGTTAATTTTCCATTTGTTATCAACTTAAAAAAATCGTTTATAGTTTTTATGTTTACTACCGTATAAATAAAATTATATAAAATGAAGACGACATAAATAAAATTGTATAAATTTGAAGACGGTTTTATTTTTGATAAATAATTTAAAAGATTATTAGGATTCTTCTCTATCCACTACAACTTTTTCAGAAACATTCTAAAAATCATTCATAAGCTAAAGTGCCTGGGTAGAGTTTTTTTTTTATGTAGGGTATAAAATTAAATTTGCAATTTTTACGTTGGGGCAGGTTTTTACACGGGCACTTAAAATGTTACGACATCACACGGTGCAGGAGCGCGGTGTGAAATGGCAGAGTAGACGTCTAAGTGCAATTTATATTTAATATTATATATGTAAAATATTTGTAAATTGGGATTTTAAAAAGTAATAATTAAACAACATTTACTTCGATTATAAATCAAATTAAAACATGCACAGCATAAACAAAACATTTGAACATGTGTTTTTCACATTCAGCCACGACAGGTTCGATTGCCAAGTGATGATTGTTTTATCGCTGTAACTTAGTGGCAAGTATAGATACTATGAAATAGAGATGTCCAAACAGTATAAGATAGTATACTCAATGATATGTGAATATGGACAGACGTAGACATGCACTCTGGTATTTACTTAATAAAATAAATATAAATGTATACTCAATCACGTCCGTATACCAGGGGGGTAGGCAGAAATTAAAGATTTCCATTGGGCGCAATTCTTGACACACCTCTGTTGCTTTTTCTACAGCCATATATTTACACAAATTTCTCGTCGCTTGCGGATACTATTTTAAATCGCCGTGTTAATCGTTTACTTCATCTTGATTATTAACACGATCAAAAGTAGCTTATATTACAATGTTTAAAATCGTTAAAGTAGAGCTTACTAGCACAACACTATTAACCATTCTCTAGTTTACTTAGATTGTGATTTTTGTTTATTCAACTTATCGCAAAATAGCATTTCTTTTTACGAAAAAAGTAAGCAGCAGAGTTAAAAATCCCTTAAAACAAATTCCTGCACGGCCGAATGGACCCTCCCTTCTAATTACCTAATTAATTTTCTCCCCTACGTTACTGAAATGCGCAGCAATAAGTTGCAATGGCTTTGACGCGTAGGGAGACACCCTTTTTACAGGTTACGTACTTACGTGTCAAAAAGTGTTTATTCCATGAAAACATCAAAAATTCGTAATAAGTATGAGTGAAATGTTAATTTCATTGTTGGTATTATTTTTACATAAATCTCTCTATTTCAATGTAATAAGCTACACTATCGGACTTGCTTTAATAATATGATGGAATGTCGCCGTCTTCCTTTCTTATTTTCTTAATACCACTAGTAGATTTTAAAATAAAAGGTGGCAAATACGAAACCGTTCACCTGATGCCAAATGCCGAAACGGAGAGTCGGGTTCTGTAGTAGTGAACCTTCGGATTACTCCTAAACTTCCTCAAGTTTTCTTACAGTCCATATGTGACTTGATTCGTTACATTTCTCGCTGCGAATGCACGCATACATTAACCCATGCTGGCATTAACCGGCACGCACTTTTGTATGTATATATAAGTTAACTTTTTTCCCGGTCCTTGTAAAAATGTTCCGTGTTCTTTGTATATTTTGAATATTTTCTTTGTCTTTTCTCTCTTCTTCAAAATTGTTCTACTCATCCATAATTTCTTTGGTTAAGTTAGAATCATCTTATTGCATATAAAATCTTCAATTTTTTATTAAACATAACGATAAAAAAAATAGATTAATGTTATCAAGTAAAAATGTATATCAGTCTCACAGGAAAAAATGAAACTCCTCCCGCTCCTCCTTTGCCTCCCTTATTCTATATTTAAAAAAAACCTAAATATGGAAATCCACTCGTTTGGAAAAAGTTTAGTTAAATAATGCAGTTTCTAGCTGAATGAAGATTAATAAGAAAAACTAATAACTTTCAAATTTACAAGCAAATCAAAACAAACTTACAAATATAATACCCAATATTTTTCTTTCTTTTTGTACACGCATAGCACCTATAGACATTTCTATGCACACAAAAATATAATTCCGTTATTAAATCCTACAACAACATTCCTTTTATCTTTAAAATTCCAAACACAAACGCCGGAGTTCACAAACCTCGTCCGAAAAACAACCACGTCAAATCGTACGGTACCGCGGCCATTTTCCGGTGTGCTCGCCGCAAAGGAACTGTCACCCACCAAATTATAATTTTTCGCTTAACAACTGTGTAATTAATTTTTAATATGCGTATTTCATCCGCTCGTGTGGATACGAAGGATCTTTGGACGTTTGTTGAACTTCTCTTATCATTGTTTTGTCAAATTTGTCTTTACAAATTTTTTTTTTTTAGGTATATTATTTTTATCGTATACCTACTTCTTATTCGGACATATAAATTATTTTACTTCTTATTAACGTCATCTGAAGTTCGTACAAACATATGATTCCCTAATCTACGTTCTGCGGTATTTATAAATGACGATCGATAAATCTTTGCCAATAAAATATCTCATTTCCGGTGTTATGTAAAAATCAACACCGCAGGAAATTTCATTCGACTATCAAGACATCTCAACCGAACTTAGGGTAACCATATTTTCAGTTCTTTTCGGATCTATCGCTCAATCTTATTTAACACGCAACAGCACTAATCCTTTCTGGCAACTTTATATACTTAAAAGTTACAGACGTTTTTAATTTGCTAATGATAATGATGATGATGATATTAAACAATTTGTAATTATTGTTTATTTTAGAAAATGGTTTACCTTGTACGTAAATAAATAATACGTCAGTTCTATCAATAATTAAGTTTGAAATCAAGCTTGAAAATGACATTTCTAAATCTTTTAAACTCTGTCTGGTGTTTACCTTTAACATGGCGTCCCTAGCGATCGCAAAGTCAAATTCAATATTTAATATCACCTGCAACAGCATGCCTGGAGTATTTCCGCTGACGTACGATCTCTATTTATTTTCATTTCGATCGCCAGATTTAAATAAATTCGGCAAACTTTATTGTATTTATATGTACTAAACATCTAAGCTAAACTGCTAAACTTAAAAGTGTCGATAGAACATTAGACATGAAGGAAGATGCTATAGCTCCGACTGTACTCGTATTTCAAAATATAAAAGGTACTGAAAGCTATATAAAAAACTTCCATTTTCGCTCTCTTACCTCGTAATTAGAACGAATTGCAGAATTGAAGCCTCGGTCTAACGGCACTAAATTGGAAACACGATTTGTGTTTCCAATTCTAATAATTAATTCCAATGTTATGACACAGGATATAGAATTGACGATCAATTGGGCTGCAAGTAAGAAACCTATTCAACGCGTAAACAACAAATATTTTAACGAAAAGATAGATCATTATTTATTATACAGCAACACTTCCATTAAATCTACAATTCTCAACGTCGACCAAATAAATGAAACATTGGATTTTTCTTATTTCTCTCGCGCTTTGCATTCTCTGCCGGATATCCTGCACTAAAGCACGATCCCTAGTAGCGACGCGCCGAACTGAAACAGCCCCTCTAGGGGGTAGATTAATTACCCCGGATTGGACCACTTTCTACTTTCAATGCAATTTCCACTTACACAGTTTTGAAATAAAGCTTTTCTTGGCCGGCTTTACTCTATATTCACTGCAATCTCTGTGTTTAATTTTTTTTATCTCGTTGTTTACATATTAGAGTATTAATACTTTACTATTACGGTCTTTATTCACGGTCTAGTTGTAGAGTAATATGAGAATCAAAAATGAAAAATAAAATCTTTTCAGATTTGTCCGGTTTTCCTAGTTTCCTCTGAATGCTTATCGCGACTCATTAAAAAAAACTCAATGAGGCGCAGATTGAGACTGCTATCTATCTATATTAGGATTTTGAGTAATTTTTTTTTTTATATTTCTGAATTGATTTTTTTTTTTCAGATTTAACAAACATGAGGCAGCCATAAAAGAAGTATTTGCAACTGAAAGATAACGGAAGCAGGTAAGAGTTTCTTTGTAACTAAGAAAACATTGTCAAGTTTTATGGTTTAATTTTTTTTATTCCGAAAGTCTTCAATGATTCTAAACGAACTGGGATAAACGGTATAAATAACAACCTGCTTTTCAATTAGCTTCTTAAACCTGTGACAGGGAATGTTCCTGTCGCGTTTTAATTAACGAAACGTATAAAACCGAAAAGTTATAAATCTTGGTAACATACGTGGTAATAAATTCTGTCGGCTTTGGCAAAGTTTGCAAACTATATTAGAGTGAACGAGGCAGTGAGCAAACAAAACAGTAATCCAAGATACGAAGTGAATAATGTATATTTTTCTCTCGCATACAAGTTCTAGAAAAGTTTTGTACCAAATATAAGGTACCAAGGAGTTAAGAAATTACGTAAACAAAAGAAATTATCTGAAAAAAGAAATATTCTAAAATTCTATTAGTTTGTGTGTATAGTGCAGTGAAAAGTTGTTTTACATTAACTTGAATTGACGCGAATGCATATAAGCCTTGATAATTACTAAAGCAATGGAGCAGCATTAGTTAGATCGATATAAATAAATATAAGAAAATTCATATTACTTACACCCGAATCCATAAATCAAATACAATTTTTATTAATTTTCATTATTACGGATCTGCAATATGTATGTACATTAAATAACATTAATGCACTTACATATTCCATATAATTATCTTATATAGTTAAATTAATGTGTACTTAAAACATATAATTTCATAACATGGAAGCTGGAATTTTCCTCATCTATTTAAATACATACCGCATATTAGCTGATAGTATCAGCTACATAGCTACAAACGTCAGGCTATGTGTTCGTCGTAATGTATATTACAATAACAATTTGTTTTGCCAACTGTACGATTCGTACATCGACAATTCTTTTTTTTTTTTTTTCGAGAAAATTGTAGCCACCAATAGTAGTACACTGTTCTAAAAATGTCCCTGGATAGCGCTAGGGACTTTTTTACCAAGTTCCCATTGAGAGGTTGAAAAGTCTGCAAAACAAAGGGTCATTTGTACAGGGTTTGTTAACGTGTTAGCTGAACGTTACTCATCGCATCCCTACATGATCAGCCGCTAAGCCCAAAGGCGTACTCTACTCGGCGAGCGGCCTCCGTTTACAATAGACAATGGCCTGATTGTCATTCCAGCTGGAGTCGCCTGCGGAAATGTATGCGTGTCGACTTGTGTTGCTGCGCTATGGGCACCGATAGGGCTGCCACATTAGGTTTATTGATTACAAATATTTAATAAATAGGTTATATATATATATATATATTATATATATTTTGATTCACATTTTTTAAGTGAAATTATATGCTCAAATATTAATGTTCACGAAATTACTAACAAGAGGTAAAATATCAAATACATGAGTAATAATTGATTTTTAACAATTTTATAAATTATTTGTCAAGTTTTAGTTACAAAATGATTAATTTTCGCGCATAAGAATCTACTCACGTTTTGCTCACTTGCAATTACTAACACATTTTACATAGTATAGTAATAAGTTATAAATAATAATTAATTTCTGTGTACTATAAATTATAACCACGTTTGACATCAACATGTCTTAAAGGTTTTTAAATTTGTTTATTGACATTTTATAAATTGTTGTTATTTGATAATGATATACTACATACGTTATGTGCGAAAAACAAAATAGGTGGTGCATTTGATCAGCAGGAGATCTGCAACTACGTACAGATTGGAATACCCATTGAACCCAAGGCTAATGTTGGGCTGCTTACATCTTCTGTGAAACAAATCAATATGTAACATTAGCACTTGAACTTCGAGCGCAGGCTGCAACAGAACCCTCAAATTCTGCAAGAATCAATCTAATCAATTCAATTCAAATTTAGTGTATTTTGTGCTATTTTATAATGTCATATTAAATACCTTATATAAGTATATATATTCCTAAGGAGGGTTGGCGTCAGGCAGGCGGCCTGCCGTAAAACTATAGCCAAAACCATTTACAGTATGGACTACAGTAGAGTCCAGGATATACGGAAGAGTAGTACATACTGTGCCGACCCTACGCAAGTGGGAAAAGGGCAGGGAGATGATGTACTATAAATTATAATATTTAGCATTAATTCAATGTTTGATATACCTTGTACTTTTTCACACTTTTTATTTAATATAAAATTGATACTTTATGAAAAGCGGGAATGAATACAATATCAAACGCTACATAAAACATTAAAGAATAATTCATAGTCATACAAGTATTAAGTACAGGTACACTATCGATATTATTTTCAAAAAAGTTTGACAGCCCTTTATAGGAGTGGTGCATGCAAGGCGCTACGAGTGTACGCTGCGCGGCTTGGCACCGAGCACAGGGCGCGCGTAAGGATAGCGCCGCGCAGGAATCGTTTCCGTTCGTTCTACTGCCTCCTCGTCGTATAGTTTACCTAGAATCACTGTATATTAACCCTTTCGCGACGTGCTATTTGCCTATTAAGTGTGCCCATAAGACGGGCAGTTTTCGTGGTTTGCGGAATCGTACGGTCTTCGTCGTTATAACTTTAGCAAACATAAGGGTTTCTATTAGGACATTTGTTGATCAGTATTCATGAATTTCTAATCTTTTTTACTCTACGCATAAGTAACACTACTCACGGGAATGTACGGTCTTCGGCGCGAAAAGGTTAAATGTATCATGTTTAACGAGAGCACATTTGACTGTTTTGTTATTAATACGGTACAAACTCCTTCTACACTACGGCATCACATTAATTAGGTGCAGGGCAGAGGCAAATATGTTGAGGTGTTTTTACCACCTCTATTTGTTATGATGTGGTATTGCAACGGCGAAGGCAGCCGATTCGTACAATAACTTTTGCTTGTCATTTAACTTGTATGGCTTTTCGTTCCTTTCCATTAAATTCGTAGGTACAAATAGTCTATGACACCGAAACATTCCTAATGTGATTGAAGCAGAATAAACACATCTATTTCACGTCAATATTCTGAGTCTGTGGTACCAGCTCATTAATACAATTGCCTTTTCTGTAGCTCTATTCTGATCGCCTTTGTAGGACAACTATAAACAAGTACATACAGAAATTTAACAGTTTTTTTTTGAAAACGTTGCAAATTCAGAAGTGAATTCAACAAAGTGTTGATGTATTTATCCATCGGAATCAGCGACTCGTCAGTTCAGTAACCCTGCCCTGCGCTGGGCGCTGAAGCCGCCACTCGCGGCTCGAGTACGCCCCACTTTATTGCTTTCGTTACTTAACCCGTGCTACATATTTAACATTTTTATTTTGGTATTTAGTATTCAACTAAGATACTAATTTACATGGTACAAAATTCAATGTCATTGCGATGGTTACAAACGGATGATTTAATAAGTCTGTTAGTGGTACAACCCTGAAAGTTCCAATCAAGTTCAAATCCTTTTAAATATAGAATAAGCCTTTAGACAGTGTCACAAGATTTCTGAATTCCGAAGGAAAGATACCGAAATATAGATCATGGAGAGGTTCCCTAACAAAAACAGAAAATCTCTTTACCATTAATTAATTACCTAGGCCACGGTTAACTAACTGAACAACAAAGAACTTCACACTCGATTTCCCTCTCAATAGCACTAACCTATCAATTGGGTTTCGATACGTACCCAGCGTGAAGCGCTTCCATGCGGCACTTCAATGTTCACGACCTACTTCCCGTCACTTGATTAGTTGAACAGCACACCGCTGGATCGCATATTACTTCTGCAGTAGCTGGACTGCATATTTGTTTATGGATTCAACGAACACTATAATAGCTGCAAAAGCTATTAAAACACTTCTATAGTAAAATTTCATGTCTATGCTATTGAATAGATGATGATGATGGAAATGGCGCATAATCGATTATAACTTTTATTGTAATACAAAAACTAAAGTATGTTCCTTACCTGTGCAAATAATCAGTTCTGTGTTAATTTGTAGTAGTGACATGATTATCCTTAGGAGAACACCTCCATGACCTTATCTTATGACAAAATTTACTGTAAGATATATTTTTTCGAAAATAAAGAAACAGCACACAACGGATCTGGCCACCACGGAGAAGCAGAAAAAAAACCTTATGACACACGATTTACCGGAAGCGACTCGTACCTTTCGAATCATTGGATTTAAAATAATACATGACTGGACGACTCTTCGACGACCGGCTTAAACTAAATAAAGTACTGATTGTACTGACTAATAATTATTTAATAAGTCATTTCACTCCTCACAAAAAATCTTCTTAAAAACAGATAAAAAATCAATGTAGATCTGATTACAGTTTTGAAACAAAGAGCTGTCAGGGATACATATTTTTTTTATTAAGGGAATCATGTTTCTAACAATAAATATAATTTTAATTTTCGTGCATTCGAGAATCTCTTCAACTTTTTTAATATGCGAATTACGTTATAATTATTTGTGAAACCTAAATGGACACTGTACATTTTTACTGGGATATCGCCATCTGGGAATCTCAGTCATGTCTGCCTATACTTTAGTGTTGTTAGTTAGTTGGCGTTAGTCTTGTATTTATTTAATCTGTATAAAATGCGGTTCCCATGAATAAAATAATTGGGTTAAAGCAACAATGCGACACAATTAGTTAAGCAGCCACGCCGAGTAAGGAGTGAACGAAGCGATGACAGAATAATAGCTCGGAAGGCACTCGGGTCCATTTTTATTGTTTACATCGCAACTAAAGTCCGCTCCCTTAAAAATAAAAATGTATTACCACGTTATTTATAACAACACCATATATATAACAATAACAAAGTTTTATGTAGCAAAGAAGGTTAGTAAAATAATTATGAAACTCGGGATTGGACAGGTGGGTTGTTATAACTCTTACCTGAATATCTCCTCTGTTCATACTTTTGAAGTATTAGATTATATCTATACTTCTATGTATTTAATACTTTAAAAGTAATAATCAACTATAGTTGATCCAATTAACCGCCAGCGTCATAACCTTACGAATTACTAACAAACACAGCATGGTATTGCCATTAGAATTTTGACAGATTAATTATAAAATAGTTTTTGTTATAAAAAAATATTAAAAAGAATGTTAAATAACAAATTATTCTTGTAAATGATGTCATGCGAAGTTAGTCGCTGATGCAAAATGAAAATTGGTCTACCTTCAGCTAAATTTATAATAAAAAAAATAATCTACTTGTAAAGAGATCCGTTATGTAATTTTGGGCTAACCTTATTTTTTTTTTTAGTTAGCAATACAATAGAGCGTCTGCATTAGACAAGATCAGGATCCTTTTAGAGATTTCTCTTAGATGTCTCGGATACCAGGAAAAAAAAGAAATTCTATTTTAGACTTAAATATTTTATCCTAGTTAAAATCGAGACACAAGAATCGAAAAAGATTAAAATAATAAAAAATGTTATTTGCTCTATTATAGTGTGTAGATGCGATTATCAATTATGGTGATTATCAATTATGCAGTAACTTGTTCGTTTTTGACTTCTTATTTAGTAATAAATCTATATTTCTGTTATTGGTATCCAACACCATGAACCTTCTTCGTAATTTCTCTAATATTATAAACATATAATTAAAGACTACTCTACAATAGCTCTACAGTAGTAGCAAATGCAGTATTGAAGTCTGCGGAGAAACTTCGCAATGGCAATATTCCAATCTCGCGTGCCATCTTTAAAGGTAAGTCAGTTTTGAATCGACGCAGAAAAACGTGGGTATCATATAGTAAAGATAAAGCGTTTAATAAGACCATTGTTTTCACCGAGTAATACACATATTGGCAGTATAGTGCAAATAAAAAAAAATAGATTTCAAGACATCATGAGCAAATTTCTTAGTGCTATAATGGTAGTTTTAATTAAAGCTTAGGCAACAAATGAGACTTTTACTTTTTAGGCCAAAGGTCAGCGGATATCTAGAGCGGTCGCGCCGCAGCTCAGGTGTGACCCAATTTCAGGATCTGCTGGCAATTTCGCAACATTGCTCACCGAGGCATACCCGATTCCATTTCCTGCGCCATCACATATTTATATATATGCTATCATATAAAATAAAATACATAAACAAAATATTGGGAAATGCAATAATGTAACAGAAGGGAAGAGGACGAGGGGATGGCCGAGAAGATCTTATATGAAACATGAATAAATTCCCACATTTTATGGGGGTATACAGAGACAGATATACTCACGAAACTCTGGCAATTAATATTAGCACATTAGGTCCGAAAATATGAGAGTACTACTAAAAAGTGGTAACAAATTTTTTAAACGAATTTTAGTAACATTCTTTTCAAATAACCATGCCTAAATTCAAGGAAAAATGATTATTTAGTCGAAAAACGGATTCTGACAACCTTATGTTTTGCAGCCCATACTCGCAACCATTCTTTCCGGCGCTACGCTCGAATATGTTATACAAAATGTCTTCAAGCTTACAAATTAATATTAATTATTAGTGGTCTCAAAGCGACATACCATGTATAGCGATTTTAATTATTAGTTAACTTAGGTATCCTAAGTATTTCTCTTCGAGACAAGATTCTATACACAACAAAGACTACCGACATAACTCGCACAATTTAACTTGTAAAATGACAATAGGCAGGCTATTAAGTAGTTAATAAAAACAGCTATTAATAATTAACTTTCTATATTTTTATCATGCAATATTGAAATTAACTCGAGCTACGCCGGACACAAACAGTTAGTTATGAATAACAAATGCAACCGTTTCTTGTGAGTACTATTAACCCTAGAATTCGCATTAAAATTATTAATACACCGTTATCGATGAACGGCCATAAATCTTACGTCTGGTACAGTTCTAGGACCTCTTATATGTACGAGTATATGTTTCCATTCTTACATTTCTAAACTATCCGCCTTATGCTTTAGGGTTCTGCACAATTTAATATTTTATGTTCGCCCGACTGGTTTGAGGATATTGTTATTGGCGGGTATGTTTGTATAATTAATGTCCGGGCCATTGTGACCTTTTGTGACCTCAACGGCCTGACCGATTTGTAAGATACGAGGTGTCCTTCAATTCGTATCCTTCTCCGGAGTGTCATAGAGGTCTAGTGAGTCGGGTATATTGGTTTAAATTATTTAATAGTTAGTTAAATTAAATATTGCATGTTCATTTAATTGCTTAATTCTACTATAATGTTTTCAGTAATATCTAAAATTATTTTATATCTTTATTATAATCTATTTTTAAAATTAGATAACCTTGAATGATTTTTTATCAATTGTGAAATATGTTATAAAAAATATGAAACAATATTTACATATGTTTAACGATGGCAATAATAAGATGTCAAATATAAAAGCTCTTGGCCAACTCTTACTAAATGGAACTATCACTTGTATAGTATACTACATATGCTTACAAAATAATCTGTTAAATTTTTTAATAAAAACAAAACCGTCTTCAAATGTATATAATTTAATTTATGAAAAGTTTATTTTTTATTACACCTTCCACGAGTAGAACTTCAACGTGAAACTATAAATACAACGTCAAAAAGTATTTTAACTGACTTTCAAAAAAGGAGGATGTATTCAATTTGCTAGTATTTTTATATTGGTTACCTTATAACTTCGACATTTATGAACCGATTTCATTTTTTTTCTGTCTGGTACGGGGACATTCACTAGTGACAAAATTGACAATTGACATTGAAAATTGACATATTGGTAGATTAAGACAAGCCCTGTTTGGGTTTAATGGATTTATAATGAAGGAACGTGGATATTAATGACTAAGTGACATAAATAAAATTATACAAATTTGAAGTCGGTTTTGTTTGTGTTAAAAATATGAGAAAAAAGATCATTATCTAATTACTTCAAAAAAGACTACCAGCGTCTAAAAATTTCTTTGCGCTTATACAGAACCCATAGTGAAGTAGCTACTTACGCTTGCTTCTTTTTTTTTTTCAACATACGACGCTAATAGCGGAGCAAGTAGATTTATCGCCCATGAATGTAACATTTAAATAAGCTCTCGAAACCATAAATTGATCATCTCCAAGCAAATTGCTTTACGGTTATTTTTAAGCATTTAAAATACTTTATTAGTTTAGGAGTGTTCACAGGCAGAAAAACAAAGTTATTAAATTGTTTATCATCTCCAGTAATACTGAAGAGTTTCAGTCCGAATACTGTAAAACTTATTTCTTGATTTACTATTTAAACAACATTAGCCCCATGAATTCTCAAGGACTCGTAATAAAAAATTAAAAGGATGGTGGAATAAAATATGTAATGTTTGCCTTTTTCATTTAATACAATAATAACGAAAACAGTGATAATTTTTCGAACACTTGCCGCTGCTTTGTTAAACTTTGTCTGTAGCTTTTTTTACTTTTTCGCCATGTTATATCCCAAAACGTTTAAATAATCATCACGGAATTATCCTAATAGTGAACAAAAACCACATTGTCTTCGTTCTTCGTCTTTCATCTTACTACTAAGGGTACACTGCCGGCCAAAAGTTTGAGACCACTTTGTACACAGGTTATAATTTGCAAAATATTTTAAATCTGCGTATG
>DWLR01001458.1:0-18207 GCA_018246295.1 Papilio alexanor hazarajatica
AGTGTTTCCATCAAAGTATGACGTGGGTACCTTCAAGAGAAGGGTGAATAGGCTATATTTAAATTAGCGCGTACCATTTTTCGATCACTTCATCGCCTATCGTCAGGCGGGACTGTGGTCAAGTGCTAGTTTATTCCTTATAAAAAAAATCTAACAATACCATGAAATAAGTACAGAGTTCACCGGTTAGTAAGTCTATGTCTATGTAATTATTACTGTAACGTCTCAGCAGGCGAGTAGATAAGACCAAGAAACAATAATTAAAGACAAGATGCGCTTGAGCATATTAGAATGTTCCCCCCGTCTCTCTATAATATAGTCATCGTAGTAAGTTGTAGCGGTTTCAAAATATATAGTATATGACAATGGACTACGACGAAGTTATTTACAAGTCCCTACTCCATAAATGATATCTCGTGTTAATTTAAAATTACCCAAAAATTTCGAAAACAATTACTGACCGAAAAGCAAGAATATCCTTGATGTAAATTACCTTAGCAACTATTTAATAATTTTACTGGTGTATCCTGAGGGATAAACTAAAGAAAACTATTAAATGCGACCAACACACAGTGACATTTATACACTGCTTTTGGGTGGTAGAAATAGAGTTATTTACTACCCGCCTCTAGACGGCGCGTGGCTTACATAATAACACTAAAACTATGTTAAAAAGGTGAACTCGAATATTATTTTGAAGTTATGTAGATTAAAAATATTATTTAAAATACTAAAGCAAAAAATTTTGTGATGCAGTCAATATTTTATCTATTAAGGTCCTTTAACAAAAAATAAAACCGACTTCAAATTTGTATAATTCTTGCCTTTTTAGGAATAAGAAATATATTTGAATTGTTGCTATACTATTAATATGTTATCAAAATTAGTATACGCGGAATCAAATTACAAAAAAATTCAGCTACGAAAATAAGAAAAAGGACAAGCGCGAAGCCGCGGGCAACTCTTTGTTTTATTTACGGGTATGTCATTTATAGCCACGCTATGTCTCATTACAAATCCGTTAAATCCAAATAGGGCTTATCTTAAGTCTACCAATATGTCAATTTTCGGTAATCTTCGCAGCCCAAGATTCAATGGCATTCAAAATGAATTCGAACGAATCGATTTTTGAAGAACGAAGTTTTTGAAATCGATTCGTAAATGGCGAAGTTCTGCGGTAACAAACAAAAAAAAACCCACCGAATTGAGAATTCTCCTCATTCTTTTTTTGAAGTCGGTTGAAAAAAAATTGACTGCATTTAATTATTCTAAGCGAGCAAAACACTTAATTTAAATATTAACATGAAAGAGTTTAAGACAGTACTCGTAGGTCAACAGTTATAAGAGTTGAAGTTTGATTTCCAAGCATTCTGTACCACTTAGTGTAACCTGCAACTCATCTCCCTACCCTACTTATTAAATCTTTTGTATTTTACAATTATATTATAATTAATAATTATATATTACTAAGTACTCGATGCTTACTAGAATTATAGTAAAATCGTCTTATCAATGCTGAGCTAATTTTAGTCATATGAGCTTAGAAGGCCAGTGTCAAACACAATGCGTTAGTATCACTCTCTAAAATACATAGGGTTGTATATAATTTTGCTGTTATATTTGTTTGTGATGGACGATGTTGGTGCTTTTATAATATATATTTCGTAAAAATATTTCATTTAAATTTGTCCTGTTACATGGCTAATTTTGTCTACTCATGTAAATATACAAAAATTAATAGATGTGTTTGTTGCTCACCCATCCTTTTCTATATGCACTCTAGTTTGTTGTCTCCTTGGAGATACAGACGGACTGCGCTGCAGATTGTGCAGTACTTCCACTTCTTTATGCGTTTCCACGGGACTTGGTATTTTCTCAGGTGATCGCACATCAGATAACGTCAACGCAAATTTAGATGTATCCCTCGAATTTGTATCATTCTCTCCTTCTGTTTTCTTGTTAAAGTAATCGTATAATTCACTCAATGATTTGGACTTTGATTTTATTGTGTTATTACTAACTAATTCGTTCGGTTTGCGCATTCGAGTGTGAATTATAGGGAGAGGGATCGCACTCTTTTTTACGTGATTATTTCGAACTTCTCGTTCAGCTGTCTCTCTTTTAATTTCGTTCATTTTATTAACAATATTTGGGGTAGTCGGTAAAACTACTTCGATGCTTTTCTCTCGCACTACAGAATTGTGATTGGTATCTTCTTCACTAGTTATTAGGTTATCACTATCAGGTGTTCGAATTTTGACGCTCTCTCCGCCAAACCTCACTTTCTTAACAACAACATCGGAATCCTCAGATTCTCCATCGCTATACTTTAGCATATTTCGATCGATGCTATCGTCGTCATCGCTTCCCGTATTTTTCTCTGACTCAGTTTCGTTTTGTTCTAGCACAGTCATAGTGATAGCCGTGTCTGAGTCGAACTTTATTTCCGTTTCTATTATTACTTTTCCATAATTGTTTGTATAATAGGGCATTGCGTAAGATTCTTCTGACGAAGTATCGGAGGAAAATCGTATAGGGGTTTTGAAATTATTACTAAAGCTATGATTAATCTTCATCAAGTGCTGGGAATCATGGTTTCCGTAGCTTCTTCTTGGCGCGTAATATACATCGAGAGAATCTTCATCGAATTTATCGCAGAGTAAACGAAATTTTTCTTGCACTTTTGGATCCAATTTCGAAAATGAAAGCATATAATCTCGCGGTCCACAGATTCTCCGTAGTTTCATAAGCGAGCGTACCGCAACATCTCTATGTATGGAATCAAAAAGTTTATCCCCTAAAGTATTAAACACTGGGAACATATCCAGACCTGGGTTTCTACGCTTCAGGATAGCCATCACCGAGGGAATCGATAGCACTAAGCCTGTTATAACGTTTATCTTTGTATCGAAAGCCGCGGAAAGAGGTCTAATATTTTTATACGAGCATTTATCTATAATGGCACTGGCGGCGCATTCTGTATCTTCGCAGTACGTGCAGAAAACTTTGAGAGCGTCCAGGGCGGCCTTTCTGACATTAGGGGAGCCATGACCTAAGTTGTCGATGACTTGATCGAAAGGAAAAGAGAGAGCGTTTCCCGATAACGGCAGGAGATCGGCGAGCACTCGCAGCGCGTGTAGGCGCACCTCCCATTCGGGGTGCGCGAGGCGATCCCTGATGGCGACGTAGAGAAGGTCAACGTCGAGGTCGGGCGGCAGCGCGCGTGCCCGCAGCACGCGGTCCCACAGTGGGGCGAGCGGTGGCGGCGGCGGCGTCCCGGGCAGCTGCATGGCGCGCGACTGCCGGCCGGACGACAAGCCCGCCCGCGCCGCACAGCGCCGCTCAACTGGGTTAATGATCGGACGGTAAGTCACGCCGCCTTTGACCAATCGATGGCGGTGTAAAACGACCCCTATTACACGTACGTACTACCTAACCGCTTCTTCGCAATGAATAGACCACACTTTCATGCTACAATCGTTTACGACTGTTAGTCCTGTTCAAGGTTGTATAACAAAACGTTTGTTGTTTTAAAATAAAAAAGTCACTGATGTTCAAAATTTAGACGGCCTATCTTTAAACTTACAACCCACTAATCGAAACATAGACTGCGTCATTTAACATATCAGGGCCTACTGGCTAGTTTTAAAATTACCTGTCGCTTGCCATGACTTACACTCATCATACAAAAACTAATGAATGTGGTTTTACTTACAAAGTTCTTGCTTATCTTAAAAAAAATTGTTCATCTAGTTATAATACTAATTACTTATCTGAGTGCATACGGCAGAAAAGCGAATATTGAGTGGAACACGAATGGATAAGGTAAGGTCCGCCCGGTTGCCCAGCAGTTAGGGGCGACAAGATTGGTATGGCAATGTCATTTGAGAAATAGAAAGATCAGTTTTTTTTTTCATTTTTCGCAAAGCATCAAGGGTTGACTCCCTCGTTACCGGACAAATTGGGGACTTTGTATTTTTTTGTCGTCCTCTCATTATCACAGGAATGACGATATGTTGACGACACAGGATTGATCTGGAAATCGGGGTTTCTTTTTCGTCGTCCATCAAGTAGAAGATCAAATCGAATTTTTTAAATATATTTTTCGTCATCCGCCCCGAGTACCTCGGCATGCTACTCCGTCACTTGAAATGTGTTGCGTTGTAGTTGTAGCTTGCGTTCGCACAGCCCACAACTGTCAAATTTTTTGTATGAATCTTAAAACTTGTTGGCATCTCTATTCGCCAATTGTCAATATAACAAACATTCACCATCAATTTATTTTTTGCCGACTGCGTGGAAAATATGGACAAGTTACGAGATGTCATTCTAGTAGTATTATTTGTGACAATTTGATAAATGACAATGCGAACTTATATCGATACATTAACAGAAAACTTAGACAAACATGTTTTTATGTAAATGGTTCTGCAATGCAAACTCACAGTACATTGCACTTTTAATATCGTTTATTTATGTGGTTACCCAATTGTGGTCAAAAATTGGGTAATCTAAATAAAAAGATTATTACAATCATTTAAACGAAACTTTGAACTTTTTTGGTCTCCAATAAACATTACTGGATTCCTTGACCACGAACACAAAAAAATATGTTATTTTTACATTTTTGCCTACTCTTTATTTGTTGTCAACGTTGTCTTTGACAACCTGACAATCGACCACAAAGGAAAAGACCACAAAATTCATGTTGTGTTTTAGTTTCTTCTCATTTTAACAAAACAATAATATTTATTGTTTTCACTATGATTTAGTCTTTGAGGGACATGTAAAATAAGTATAAAATGTAGTATTTGAAACTTTCAAGAAACTAATTAAATGCAAGCCTAACTACATATAATGTCTACACAATGACGCTAAAATCAATCATATTTTTAATATTTACTTCGTTCAATGCGCATTTCATAATTGCTGAAAATGAAGATTGTACTAGAAGCGGCATCCGTTGCGATTATAAATCTAATGTGCGTAGATTATCAGAGACGCTTGCCAGTAAATTTCGCGAAATAGTGATTCAAGAACTTGGGAGCGAATATACTACTCATTTCGAATTAAGGAATGCGTTTAAGGTGAGCCGATACCAATACAGTGACAATAATATATTAGATAGCATAAGTGATAAATTAAACTACAAGCTATCTTCGGCGATTAATATACTGGTGGAGATGAAGAATGAAATGAACCAAAGCAACACTCCGTCCTTTACTCACCCTTGCCCGTTTAATTCCATTCGTAAATCTGTATTCATTAAGAATACAAATATGTACAACATGCCTTACATGGACTCAAAATCCAAAATGCTGGACAGATTCAAAGATTTGAAAATAAAGAGACAATACTTTCTATCTCATATGGATTATGCCACTGATAAAGATTGTACAACTGTGCCACATTCAAATTTAAGATATTTGTATCATAAGATAATTCACTCCGATCCTAAAGTGATTATTTTTATTATTGATAACAGTATGCCAGCAGACTCCCTCATGCATGCCTTAGCTATAACAAAGGAGATTGCATATGCTCTACAAAGTATAGACATGATGGCCCTAAAGATAACAAATGTGACAGATTTTTTCAAATTTGAAGATTCTTGCAGTTACGGTATTTCAAATTTAGGAAATGCTACAGAAAATAATAAGCTCTTGTTGCGTGAATATCTCAGTTCCATTGACATTGCAACATCCAATGTATCACCAATATCAATAAACATTGAAATACAAAAGTTGTTGCTTGAGAAAAAGTTGCCAAAAGATAAATTATTCATGTTATTAACAGACACTAAGATATTAAAAAATGATACATGGCTTAAAATGTTTCCCTTTGGCAAACATGAAGAAGATATCAAATTCGCTATTGGACTGATAAACGAAGGTGAAATTGATAAAAATGGATCACTGGAAATTTTACATGTTGATAAAGGACATAATCATTCTAAAAATAATACCATAATGAGACTACATATTAATGACAGTGGTGTTATTGGTCAGATGGCTTCAGCTTTTATTTCTTTACTACCCAATAAGTATGAAAATAAAATTAAAATGGAAGGTCCAGTTTGGGAGGCTACAGAGCGTGACTTCATGATGTCACTTGTTTATCCAATTTCAACTGGAATACTTGGCTTAGATTTATATTGGTCTGATCTTGCAGAAGATATTATTTACTTCAAAGGAATTAATCAATGGAAAAGAGCTTTCATAATGGATTTTTCTGGACGAGTTCTCATGCATACATATTTTCCAAGGCCAGAAGCAGCTTCTGAAAAAATTAAATTTACTTATTTAGAAGCAATTGAACCATATGATTTTATAGATGATGTTAAAAAACATATGTTATTACATGCGACAGGCAACAGTACATTTACTGATCATAACAGTACAAGGACTATAACATATTCTTGGAAATGGGTGCAAAATTTGTATATTGTATGTCTAGTTTCTGAGTCTACAAATTACAAATCTTTCAATAAGTCAAACATATTTTTCACAAAAACCAGTAAGGAAATTTTATTCCATAGGCTTGACTTATTTCCTCCAAAATCAGGTACAATGTGTCGCCATTTTAAACAGATAGCTACTCTCGATCAAGGTACAGTTTACCTCAGTCCATCAAGTTTTCAATCTCCATTCACATACCTTTATGATATGGGAGATGGACAAGAAGCAGTGACCTATATGCAAAACTACTTAGCTTATTTAAAAAGTGTTGCACATGGTTGGCTCTCTAATCCTGGTCTTAAAAATGAGATACAGCAAGATGTTGGTTTTCTCAATTCCATTTTGTCATTTTTCAAAAGGCAACATTTGCATGGACCTTATTCAAAATATGTTGTTAGGAGATATGCTGTCATTGAAAGTGGTGTTTTAGTTATGTATCCGGGAACTGTCCTAGAATATGATTATGAACCTGTTAGAAGACCATGGTTTACTTTTGCTATGGAAAACCCTGGAAAGATAATTTTAACTCCACCAAATCTAGATGTAGGTGGTGCAGGATATGTTGTATCTATTTCATATGCTATAAAAAGTTTAGTGTATCCAACTATGGTTGTTTCTATGGATGTCACTATGGGGTTCCTGTACAAACTTCTTATTGATAGCTTACCATTGTGTGCCATGTCCTATGTAAAATGTTTAATAATGAACAATCGGGGCTATTTAGTTTCTCATCCTGGTTTGATGGATCCAAATAGTTCTGGGCCAATAGAACAACAACATATTACTCATAAGGAATCTATGATTGCCATTGACATGTTAAATCATAAGGGTTTTGTTACAAAACGATTGTGCAATAATTTCTTTGATAAAACAATACAAAGATTTTATGAATTTAATACTTCTTTGCCTCATGTGCTCTCTAATGTGGTTTCTGGAGATCATTGTATCCACTATTATATTGCAAAAATACCAGGCACAAATGCATTCATAGGTTTAGTAAATGCATCATGTAATGTAGGAGCATTCTGTCCTTGTAGCATGGTAGATAGACTTTGTTTGAATTGTAATCGTATGGAGCAAACTGAATGTGAATGTCCTTGTGAATGTAGCTCTGAGGTTTATGACTGTCCGGATGCTAATGTTACAAGAATTAACCAGAATATACCGCTTTGTGGTTTGATACCCGAAAATAATAACCATAAATCACACTACTTTCATAACTTTGCAGAGAACTTGAAATCTTGTTTTGATTTTCAATGTGAAACTTACCTTGCACATTCTAGTTGTTTAGGTGTTTTGGGTTGTGAATGGTGTCAAGTGGATGCTGATGGCAGAACACCTTTATCTACACCATTTTGTACATCCCAGTCTACATGTTTTAATGGAGTTTTAGGTGCTGTAACCCCATATGGTGAAAGCACTTATGGTCATGCTAATAGAGAAGCTCTAGGAAGTTACTCTGCAATTGGTCCGATAGCAGGTTGTATTATTACAGTTAGCTTAGTTATAGCAGTAGCGATATATTGTTATAGACAAAACGTGACTTCTGCCAGTTGCCATAATTTATATGTCGACGGGCCGGCAGAAACGTGGCACGACGCCGATGTGCAAATGAGTCACATACAATCTGAAGATATGCACGATCAGTCCGGTCAGGATAAATTATTACCCGCTATGGAAATAGAAGCGCCGATTTCGCCGTACCGCGTCGTCACCGGGTATAGGCGACCGCATACCGCAGGCGGTTCGGACCACGGTTACTCAACTATGACACCCCACGAAGACTCAGAAGCAACAGGATTCTCTGTTAACGATCCTATCATTTTATCAGACGACACGAAATCGGATGTCAGCTGCCCGATTCCAGCTAAAATAAAACCTAGACTGAAACCTGATTTTATGACTGTTGTACCTTGCGGTAAAAACAGTGTAATTGCCCCAGTGACTGTTCATAGGCATATGGAGGCATCATAATTCTAAATAAGTTAATCTACCTCCTTTGTACATAATGCTGATAATCAATGTTGATTATTGTGATATGTTTGCCGACAGTTTTTATGAGTAAGCTTTGTTACTTGATTTTTTAACTTCCGATATTTCTTTGACATCTGTCGGTGCTCGTTGTTATGGTATTAATGTTCCAGAGAACAAATTGTTGTACTACAATAGTATGAGACTACTTTATAACTTAAGACGGTACTTAAAACTATGTATACTTTAATCATATCGGACACGTTAAATTTAAGAGGAAATAAAATGGAGCAGGTTATTGTATACAGGTTTATTAGTAGCTATAGTATTTATGACTTTATATGTTACTTTTTGATATATAAGGTTTACTTTTTAAATTTATTTTTATACTGTGCCAGTGCCTCCTGCAAACTATTAATTTGTAATTGTGCGTATTTTTAAGACTGACCCTGATGTTACATAGTAAAATAAAAGCTATTTTGTAAACGAACATGTTTTTTTTAAATTATTATCCAATTCCAAGGCATATTAATGTAGGAGTTAAATCACCTGCTATGTGCATAAAGTTCACAATTTGCCTTACCTCAAGTAAAAACTTTAATTTATGAAATTAGACATGTACTATGAAAAAGTTATTCTGGTAATAAATTGTTTCAATTTTGGTGTATTTTAAAGAAACTAGGAAAAGACAAGTGTTAAAGTATTTATTATCTATCTATTTACTCGTCGAAACGTATATGCGTGTGCGTGGGTTGGGGTGAGGCGGGTGCCAAGGCGGGGGAGGAGGCGAGACCGGCGAGCTCCCTGCCCACCCTGCCCCGCCCCCCTCGGCCACGCTTGCCCCCCGCACGCATCTCCTCCGCCCACAACCACTGTTCCTGCTCCTCGGCACCGCAAAGCACTCTAGCACGGTTGTTCGAATTTGTGCAGTACTGTGAAGGGATGTATGTGATAATTACATAATATCTTTATAGAGAAAACAAGGAATTGTTAATTTAAAAACCCCACTGATTGCACGATTATTATCAATATTAATTACATTATCATTTTACGTATGACTCTCTGGGGATTAATAAGACTCCCTTGATACATCACTTTTCAAAATTGGTCAAGTATTTTATACTACTCGAGGTCACAATGGAATAGACATACATGCACAAATGTAACTTTAACCGTCTTCTTTATCAGTGGCATAAATATGGTAAAAAATATATGACAAAGTCTATAAGATCTATTAAATTTTTTTCAAGATTGTCTAGCAATTTTAAGAAATCATTTACCTCATCAGCAGCCTTAGCAGAATCAAAGCGAATAATGACCTCTGCGAGTCCTTCCTTGGCTTCCACGTGCTGAGCGTGTATATTGCTTTTAATCTGTAAAAAAAAATTACGACGACTTTTAATATGAGTGAGCTGGACAGTAATATAATTTTTACGAACAGACATTTCGTTTATAAAATTGAGGATTGCATATTACTAGCGTCAGATGTCAACTTTATGCAGATATTTACAAAAATCTTTTGTCCTAAGAGATGTTGAATAGGAAAATATTTGGAAACTTACGGTTCTTTTAACAAGCCTCACGTCAAGGCAAGGTTCAGGCAATACTTCTTTTACAAAAACACCCGGTATTCTCTCCAAGGGTGCAATGGTTTTACTGCTTTCTATCTCTTGGGTTTTTATTGCTGTAACAATGTAACATAGGTATTTTATTTTACAACTAAGCTATGAGACAAAGAAGATAGGCGAACGCCTAATGTTTGCAGATAGCCAGTAGCTCTGGTTTCAAGAATTAACCAATATTTTCACATTTTTTTTGTTACCCACCAAATCTTTGCTCGGAGATTCTGATACACAATTGTAACTTAGACTCGCTGATTCAAGAGATTTTGGTGAAAGAATTTTTAAAATCGGTTTAGTAGGTTTTTGAGTTTATAACCAATCAAATCTTTCCTTCTTACAATGTTTATTTTTAATATTGTAAGTCAGCACGTTTATATTTCCATTTTGATACATTATATGATATCTTTTATTATGTCAATAATTTTACTAAAATATGTGGTTCAGACGGAACGAAACACAAGTAATCGGTGTGGTGGTTGAATCTGTGACATGTGCATACCTGATTCGCCTTCCAAGGTTGGCGCTCCTGCCGCTGGGATGGCTGAATACTCATTCTTTTTACTGTGATACATAGCTCGAGCCTCTTTAATATATTTCCTTTGCAAATTAAGATATCTGTTTCTCAGCGCTTTCCATTCACACTTCGGTAGCACTTGCAAGCCCCATAATCCATTTTGAACTTCCGTCTTATTCGGTTTATTCTTATCTTTTGATCCATTTTTTGTCTTTCGCTTCTTAATTTTTTTCTTCCGACGTGGTGATCCATCGTTTTTGGATTCGTCTTGACTGGTCATTTCATCTTTTGATTCAGCATCTGTCGTCCTACCCTCCTAAATAAATGATTGAAACATGAAATCATTTTTAATACATAAAAATATACATATGTTAACATAATAACAAAAACTTTATTTACCTCTGTAGGTGTTGTTAAGCTTTTATTTTCTTCCTGCAAAACAATAAATTTGATAAAATACTTTTTACGTATTTATAATAATTTAGGCAGAGTGTTTAAAATTCGTCGACAGGCTTTGATTAATGCATGGGAAAGACTTTTTCTTTATTTGTGTGGAAGATAATGTATTGCTTGTTGCTTTGTCCAAAGATTTGGACTCTGATTGATACGCTCGTAGAGGAGTTAGACGATTTTTTTACTTACCTTTCAATTACAAAATTCATCTCAATAATAAACATTGTTATACCGTATATATTAACAGCGGTCTCTAGTCCATTCATCTGAAAGTGTTTTTATACAAAATAATATTTATTAAAAAATTATAAAGCATCTCTTTACCTGCGTTGGTGTTATTAAACTTTTAGTTTCTTCCTGTAAAGGAAAATATATTTTTTTAATACAAGAAGGTGGCAAACGAGCAAGCGTTCACCTAAGTGACCACTACCCATAGACATCTGCAACAAGCATTTGCGAGTTGCAGATGCGTTGCTTACCTTTAATAGACAGAGAAGGGGACAGACAGAAAAATTAACATTACCTTCTCCTATCTATCCCCTTACTCGTCAAATCCTCCTTCCCTTCCCATCCTTTCTAAGGAAAGAGGACTAGGAAAGGTCTCTGGCACCTTACTCCTCAGACGAAATGCAGAATACTTCTACTTCACGCCTGTCTTATGTGAGGTCGTGGTATTTCACCAGTCGAGCGGGCCATTTGTGCAACAGATGTTGTTGTTGCGGACTCTACCACTGTTATAATAATATAAGAAAATGTTATATAATATAAGAAAAAATATCCATCACTTAGAACAATATGAAAACATTTTTATACATTTGATAAATTGCTGTGAGTAGGTAAGTAAAAGTGGGACAAAAGGAATCTGCATTAGCGAAACTTGAGCTTAAACATTTTATAAAAACGTCATGACAAAAGAAGTAAATTTTTGAATACTACAATTTTAGAGGAATTGCGTATGTAACTTATTGAAAATAATTATTTTTACCTTCCTACTCATCTTTACCAACCGCAACAACATGTGTTGCATAAATGTATAGACTTGACTGCTAAAATACCATCAAACCAAATTACTACAAATTCTACAGCACTTAACACATCAAACAAACAAACAAACTTTTCTTATTTATTATTCTTATATGAGTAATAGTAGAAAACATTTTAACAACTCACAATAGGTGTTTTCACTCTCCTTTCAGAATCAGAATCATGTTCAATTTTGAGTTCAAGATTCTTCTTTTTGTCTTTTGATTTTTTGTTTTTCTTCTTTGGTGGTTCATATTCTTCTTTACCTTCAGTGGCGTCATGTGGCGGTTCATCAACTGAAAACATCTTTATTGATGACAGTTCCTCTGGTGGCATACAAGTCGGTAACTTACATCCCATTTTCGTGAAAGCATTAATACATTTCTGCGCTTCTTGAGGTTTTTCAAATTCAATGAAACCAAAGCCCTGCAATGTTAACAAGACACAATTGATTAAAATAACTATTACATTGAAAATTAGGTGCGCTCCAAATCACCCCTCATAGAAATCCATATCTGCCTGTACGATTATGAACATTACCATGTCACAACCACCACATATGAACATAGTACATTTTTGTCGAAGTATCCAAAGTAATATTACATAATTAATTTTTAGATTGCATCATTTGACTGCACTCTCAGGGAACCAATTACCTACCTTGTTAATTGAAAACTAAATAGCCTAATTTCAGTTATCATCTCCCTGTCCTTTTCCCACTTGCGTAGGGTTGGCACAGTATCTACTACTCTTCCATATATCCTGGACTCTTACTGTAGTCCATACTGTAACTGGTTTTGGCTATAGTTTTACGGTCGGCCGCCTGCCTGACGCCAACCCTCCTTGGGAATATATATACTTATATAAGGTATTTAATGACATTATAAAATAGCACAAAATACACTTAATTTGAATTGAATTGATTGAATGGATTCTTCCAGAAGTTGAGGGTTCTGCTGCAACCTGCGCTCAAAGTTCAAGTGCTAATTTTACATATTGATTTGTTTCACAGAAGATGTCAGCAGCCTAACATTAAACTAGGGTTCAATGGGTATTCCAATCTGTGCCTAGTTGCAGATCTTCTGCTGATCAAATGCACCACTAATTTTGTTTTTCGCACATAACTTATATAGTATATCATTATCAAATAACAAAGATTTATAAAATTTAAATAAATTAATTTAAAAATATTTAAGACATGTTGATGTCAAACATCAAACATCCAAAATAAATAAGTAGCCTAATTTCAGTATGAAGCATAAAAGTTAATATCCACAAATTACTATAGTATGCTTAATTGACTATACTCATATGTAGGAAATATCCTAAATCATTTACAATATATTTGTAACTGATAATCCAATGTTGTGGTTGTGAGCAGGTTCAGGTGTTAGATAACATGCAAGTGTCACTACATTAAGTAGCATATTATATACATACCTTAATTCTTTGGGTATTTCTAAATTTTGGCAATGAAATGTATGCTACGTGTCCGTAATTTGAGAAAACTTTCTTTAACCACTCTTGTGTTGCTTTCACTGGTATAGATTCTACATAAACAGTCCTTGCATCAACATCATATGGCAGCAAAGGAGTTTTTCTCTTAACCTGAAATGGTAAAAATGAGATAATGTTAAAAGCACTCACAAATAATTCATACGTTTTTGCTATAGTATCACAGCCATATATCCTCCATGACTATGAGGAATATGACCACAAGTACATTATTATCAACAGAAAAATATTCGCTCGTTTTTATAAATTTCATTATTAATTTTTGGTGCCAAAAAATAAAACTTTTTCATACATCCACACAGTATAAGTACGACAAGTCTGCCATTTAAACTGTAGTTTGAGCTGCTCTTTTTCATGTCTTAAAAATGAAAAATAGATTTTAAAATTTTTGACACACTAAAACTAAACAATCAATTTTCGAATTTTGAAACATACCAAACAATTTTTTTACAACAGGAAAATGCGTTACCGCATACCCCCGCACCATGGGGGCGGTAGGGGGGGATTATGTGTGGCTCGCCTCTATTCCAAACATACCAAACCTAAACTAACCTAACCCAATCTCTTTTTTATTTTAAACATATTTAACCTAATTAAACATTTTTTTAAGATTTAACCAAACTGAACCTGTTTTTTTAAAACATACCCAACCTTACAAAACAAGTTTTTTTTTAGTCTATATAAAACATACCTCACCCAACCATTTTTTATTTGTTTATAAAATACCTAATCTAACTAAATCAGTTTTTTTAAATAATTTAAATCATATCTAACCTAACTCAACCTTTTTTATTTCATCTAATACATACCTAAACTAACTAAAATGGTTGGGTCATTTTTATTTATTATATTAAATTATTTAAAATATAATTGACTTTACATAATCTGCTTTTTTATTTTATTTAAAACATACCTAAACTTTATATTTTTTTTAAACAATTCTAACCCATTTATTATTTTATTTAAAACATACTTAATCTTTTGGTTTACTTAATTCTTTGGTTTTGGTGGGGCTAGGGGAATGTTTTTGCACAGCTATCTGTTTTAGCTATAGGTGACAACTTCCCCTGAACCTGTCACCTGAAGGCCATGGGGGCTAAAAAGCAAGTGGCTACCCCAACCCCCAGCAAATATTATTTATAACTTTTTTACTGCGTGAAAGTTTGAAATAATTTAATTTTTTCTTCAAAATGAAGAACAAGAGAAAAATTTTGTTTATAATAATGTAAATGGGTAATTTACTGTCATAGTAACATTTTGGGTGAAAGTGCATAAAGTTCCGCTGATATAGAATTTAATCAAACAAAGTAACTTACAGGTTGAAAACGTAACTGCGGATGGAATTTAAAAAAATACATACCTTTAGTTTATCATCAGAGAGTTCCAAGAAGGTGGAATGTGATAAAGCCTTCACGATATCGTTAATGTCTTGTGTCATAGAATTTATTTTATTAAATTTTAAAAATTCGTCGATAGGCACATATGGATCCTTATTAACTAATTCATTGAGATAGCGATCCTTGCTTAAGTTGGCGTCGCTAAAGTAAAATTCCATTTGTTTTATTATGTTATCGTACAGTTGCCGTTTGCGATGTCGTATCCGCTTTCTGGGGATGTTTTCAAGCTTGGCTTCTTGTTTTTGATCTACTATTTTCATTGTGTCTGATTCCGGCATCTTTTTATCACAACTAATAGTATCTTTAGAATAAATTTGTACAGCACAGCACTGTTACTTTAGTTCAAAATAACCACTTAAAGTTCAGCCAATTATAAATTTTTATTTTTAACAATCAATTACCCGATGACAAAATTTTCAAATAGTGAATAGTGACAGCGACAAATGACAATGACAATCAAAGTCAATGGATTATAGAATAAGTAGTCCTATAAACTTAATTCGTACCAAGTGTTGATTGCTGTTTCATTTATCTAATTTTTAATTCGAAATCAGATATATTATTTTGCATTGCGTGTGTTACGTTAATATCAGTGATAGATACCTATTGAAATGACTGAATCTGAGTTACTTTAAGAATTATAAGCCAACCGATACCATTAGTGATTTTATATAACAGATACATCTCTGCAGGCTAAAGATTATGTTTTAAAATTCACGACATCCAAAAATATATTCAATTTCTTTTTTTCTTTATGCTTAAATATTGTAGATTTGATTTATTTTTACATCAGTTATAAAAATCCTGCACCAGTACTAATTGATAGTGTGGCTTCTTTGGAAAATTTAAAAATTCTATTTATTTCATTCTATCAACTTTATTTTTACTGTTATTATTTGAATTTGTATAAATATATTTTTATAGCTCTAATACTACAAGAGGAGGAGACAGAGAGGAGGGGATAAGAACTAATTGAAAACACAGTCAAATAAAAATATTTTCCTCCGGGTTATACGTCATATTAATTATGTTCACTCTGGTTTTCAATGGAACACAACAACTTATATTCTTACTTACTCTTTGGAACACGATAGATACTATTTTGACATTTCTCAACTTTTCGTGGTCCAGTTCCGTCGTGTCCAGTATATGTGGAATCAATTTTTGTTTGTTAGGTAGGAAGGCGTTTTGGGGGACAATTTATTATAAATATTGTTTTTAATTGAATGAAGTTGGTTCCAATTTATTTTGTGTCTCATTAAGTGTAGATGCTGTGCCTATATTGATCGTAGATTTCAAAGATAGATTTGTGGCCAGGAAGATGACAGTTTTTATCTTAACCAGTGTTATTTCCGTTAAATTGTGTTAAATATTCGCGATGTCAAAAACAATAAAATCAGCTAACGTAACTTTAAAGCCTATCGAGGTGTCAAAGGCTTTACAACAAGGCGAGAAATTTATAAAATGGGATGAGGTGAGTACGTTTATATTTTTCTAACTTTTAAAAACTTTTCACAAGTTTCAACTTTTCACAAGACACAAGTACAAACTATAGTTATTAGAAATTATCTTTTTTTGTCATTTATATTGTACAGTTCCAATTTAAAAGAAAGGATTGTTTAAACTATTGTTTTTATGTAGGATTCTGGGGCGGGACTTCCTGTTACGCTTCGGGTGGATCCCAAGGGATTTTATTTATTTTGGACTGACCAGAATATGGAAGTTGAAATGCTGGACATAGCCACTATCAGGGATGTAAGAACTGGTGTGCATGCCAAAGTACCTAAGGTAAGTATCAAAAACTAGATTTAATAAATAAAAATATTTTTTTTATTACAATTTACTTTAAACCTTGTGATTTTAGACAATTACTTTTTATCAACTCAGCACTGATTTTATTTGTTACATAAAAAACAATTAAGTAATGATATCTTAGTGATTAGGCATTTTACTTACAATCTCAAAGTTTAGGGATTTTTACTTGCTACATATTTTTTGCTTGTTAGTAGCTCATATTGTCTTGGTGAAAAAAGGCAACAACTTTAGTTGTTGCTTACCATTTTTCCCCCTACTTATTCTAGTAAGATTTCAAAATATTTGAGAAATTATTTTTTCTTTTTTATTTCTTTTGATAACAAGTTATCTTTCTCCATATTAAGTATGAAAAACTTTAGCAATTGCAGCATGGATTTTAAGGATCTGTTCATAATTTATGATATATGTTGTTGAAGCAATTATAAAATGCCAACAGTGAATTTTGTACAGTATTAGAACCCCATCACTTCTAGGCCATGTAGGATGTGATGATCAATGATCATCCCTTTTTTTAATAGCATTTGTTTAAAGATGATAAAACATATTGCCATCAGAAACATGGTATGATAAATCATCACCACAGTTAGCGACTAACAATTACCATTTTACAATTCCAATTTACATTTCATAGCAATAAATCCTGACTGTAATATTAAAAAACGAGTTTAAATGATACACCTTCTATTTTAAACTTATCTAAAGTTCTATGTCATTGTTCTTATGTGTTTTAAACTACACATAATAATATTTTTTTATAGATGAGCTTTAGCTGTAGAAATCTTACATTGATGTTTAAATTAGATGCTTGGCTAAAACATTATGCAGTTAAATTATAGTTTTTTTTACAACATGTAAACATAACTGCATTATGTTTTACATGTTGTAAAAAAATATGAAATTTTATAATGTGCATGATAGTTGAATTGATAAAAATAAATTTGAAAATTTAAATAGTGTCTATGATCAAATGTAGAATCTTCAACCTTATGGACTGTAGAATTGTAATAAAATATTGATTTGTTGATCATTAAGATGTCCAAGATTATCCATCCTCCATCCAGTCCTCCCTAATTAGGTTTTGCGATTATCAGAATAAATTGACATTGATCATCGAAACTAAACATTACCAATTCTTAAATATTTTTTTAAAAGGTGTCTATATTTTAATGTTAATATTTAATAAGAATATTGAAATTTGAGCAGTATTCTGTTTAAAATAATCATTAAAAAGAATTAAATATTTATATTATAAGCAAACTTTACAATGTCTTAGGGAAAATGTTTAAAAATAACTTTTAAAAATGAAGCATCAATAAATATTTCAAGTGTTATTTCATGATCAATATCTGATGATATTCAACGATACACTGCCGGCCAAAAGTTTGAGACCACCTTGAAAAAATTACAATATTGAATAAAACTCCAAAAGTTAGTGCTCT
>DWLR01001459.1:0-18206 GCA_018246295.1 Papilio alexanor hazarajatica
ACAAATGTTTGTCTTGGGTGGGAATCGAACCCACGACCTGCAGCGCGACAGGCAAGTGTCTTGCCACTGCGCCAACCAGTCAGTCCATACATTGTCCATACATCACTGAGAGGAGAACCATGCATAAACAGTACCTATACAATATTTTAATCAATAGATAGATAAGAATATCTTACAGCAACTTTACATAACATGTTATCGATAGTTTACTGTACCAAACTAGAACAAGTATCTAAATATTTCTCTAGTTTTACTGTGGAAAACGTACCCTTCAACCCACTATTAAATACACCATAATAATGGATCAGAGCAATAGCAGAGATATATCAGAACAATATGTAGCCTTCGTCCTTATTTCGCCTAATATGTAAAGAGGTAAAAAGGAACGGGCGTTCGCTATTGGCCTTTAAACTAGTTAATTTTATGCAAGGATTATCGAAGAAATAAACCATTTTAGTAGACCTCATATTCCGCCTTATATTTTTTCTACACAAGACGCTGACATTTGCTGTCAGCCGTGAAAAAGAATAAGCGCGTTCAAGTTATGATTTGAATATTGTATTCCATTTCTTAACAAGAGGCTTCTATTTCTTCTAAAAGTTATTAAATATTATTGATGAATACACACCTCCGTATAGGATTTTCGTCGGAGAATATAAAGAGCGAGCTGGGCCCCGGAGTAGCGGGCTGATGCGCGCCGCCCATGGTATCAGCTGGCGCCGCGCGAGCCTGCGCGCCCGCCGCCTCCTGCGCTGCCGCCAACCTGCAATAACATATGCACATTTTTTTATTAAACATAGCACATAACAAGAATTAGTTATCTATAAGTCGACATTATTATATATATACAGACGGTTTGTATAACATCGTTTTTTTTTTTTTTTTCATTCCACTACCATGCAGTTTCCACGTAACGTGGAATGATCTGTCTCCCGTTGTATTGCTAAAGTAGTATTGCTAAAGAGAGTACTTCTTGCTTAAAGACAGTGCATCTGCAGTTCCTTTGCTGTTGTACGTGTTCATGGACGGCGAAGATTATTTATCATTAGGCTACCCGTTACTCCTTTGCTCTTATCCTTTTAAAAAAAACAATTACCATCAGGAAAACTATCTGCTTTTAACACATTCGCTGTTGGGGTTATTTACTTAAATACTTTTGAAATCAATTGTACTTTAGAATTTTATAAAAACTAATGAAAAAAGTTTAAAGTAGTTATTGTGTAATAACAAAAATAAAAATAACAACGTTTACGAAAAAAAACTTACTCATTTAAATTAATTCGTAAAATAAATGTAGTAAAAACTTCTTGGTTTTGAGTTTTAGTTGAATAATGATCAAGTGAAAACAGACGTTAAAAACAAATAACTAAATTAAAAACATATTACTATACAGGTAACTACTATAAATATGTTACTCGACCTCGAATGGAATACTCGACCGTATTCCATTCGAAATTGCCAATAAACTTCACGACATAAATCAAAATGCATTCGACCTTTTTTGCATTCGTGCTTTCTTTTTAATCAATATAAACAAGTGTTAAAACGATTTAAATTTTCGTTCTCGATATTTAACGACAATATAGTGGTTAATTGATGGTCGCATTTACAACGTTCAACATTTCCCTGCGCTCAAGCTCATTATTTCATTATGGCACGCGACGTGCGGTCACTGGAGCAAATTAAATTTATTTACATCGTGTCGTTTGCTGGCTCACCTGCTTTTTATCGAATTGTTTTAACAACTTTTACATATGTGACTTTAGAATTAAATTTAATAAAATATTTTTTTGTCGTTTCGATAATATTACGTTTACATCTTAGAAAATTCTTCCTCTCCAAACAAATTAGATCTCCAATTCTGCACAAAAATCTTTCAAAACAATGGTTCAACTGATATAATTTATATTCTTACAAAAGAATACAGGAAAACTTGTTCTCGTTTATCTAAAGTTAAATATCGAAGAGTGATTTTTTTGTACGAAACGAAGATAGTTTTTGTCATCTGTAAAAAATAATACGCCTTGTAGAAATTGCATGCATCCAGAATAAACTCTTTAATTTTCTTTTAATTTATGATTGTTCAAGGAATGGACATTATTAATTAATTGATTGTATTTTTAACTAGCTGTTGCCCGCGACTTAGTCCGCGTGGAATTCAATATTGATGTATCTGTATGTAAACATATACATATATGTGGGTGAAAAACGTTCCGCGGAAACCGTACATTTCCAGGATAAAAGCCTAGTGATGTTCCAGACTATAATCTATCTCTGTGACAAATTTCGTCCAGATCTGTTCAGCTGGTGTGGAGTTACGTAGTGACAAACGTCCATCCAAACATTCGCATTTATAATATAATGTTTTTTTACCCTCCGCATTTTTTTTGTAATAAATACTATCCTATTTCCTTCCCGGTACCTTAGAGAATATATGTACAAAGTTTAGGTCTTTAAGTTTTACGACCCCCCCCCCCTAGGTTTAGTGATTTAGACGTAAAAGCGTAACAGACAGACACAGAGCTGCTTTCGTATTTATAATATTAGTAAGGATTACGAAGAAAGATAAAGTAACTAACTTATATATTCAGTTCTTTTTTAAATTAAGTATTACCTAACCTAAATAAATAATAAAATAAAGTAAATAGGCTATGTATTGCAAAAAAAAAAACAAACAAAAGAGACAGTTATCTTGAATTACGCCCATTTTTGCCACCGACTAATAGATTTAAGGAGCCCGTAAAAAAATTTAAGTGAAATTTAAGTTTCAGTTTAATCATTGCCAAAATGTGACCTAAAATCTAAGGACGCCGTTAAAAGATATGGACTCGATATTTGACCTTTTAAATCTAAGTGAAGGTTCATATGTTGCATTATTACATTTATACATTTGATTAAATAACTAATCAAATTTTACTTAGATCGCCACATACTTTTAGTTAGACGGGATTTTTTTTTACCCAGTGTGTGACAGACTTCTCAAAATATTAAGATTTTCCAAGGATACTTTATTATTTTTGAGGAGTAAAAAAGAACACATTTTGAAAATCCTGATAACAAGTGTGAATATTCATTTTTAAATTTACCATATTCAATCCTATTTTTTACTATTTTATGCCATCTAGCGACCTAACGAAGCAACATTGTGAAAATTTTACAAGTTATTTTTTTCACCCACTTTGTTATAAACACACTATCCCGTACAACGTCCAGCCTAAGTAGAACCATGATCAGCACATTTGACAATATAGATCGAAGGTCAAATTACATTGGCATTTTCAAAATGTCTATTTTTAACTTTGTACTATATTTAAACAATCGTCATTTTATAGAATATCATATATAGTAAACTAATGTTTCATCCCAATCAACTAAACAATAATTTTATAGCGTTTTTTCTGAAGAAATGTTTAACGTAACACTTTAAATTGATATAACTTTTTAATTTATGCACTGATTTAGATAAAATAAAAACTTAATCTAACGATTGAAGCTAATTACTATACATTGATGAAAACCACATCCAAATCGGTTAAGCCGTTTCTGAGATTAGCGCGAACATTGTAACAGACAAAAATTTAAAAAAACGTTATTTTGAGTTCTATAGCATTGGTAAATACCCCTTGTAATAGTTTTGCTAATGTATTTTCCATGTACAGACACCGAACAGTTACGATTTCATTATATATATAGATGTAATATTGATATTTATTAGTTGTTATAGGAAGGGAATTGTATAGGTGGCCAAAATGTGAAATACAAAAACATAATGGTAGACGTTATAGAATTGCACCATCTTAACGGAAGTTCCATGTTAAGTCGCTAAGTTTTGTAACTGTCCAGAGTCCCGGCGATATCTTTTGTTTTTATATATTACATATGTAGTATCTAAATTAAAACACTTTCATCGTGTGCGCTCATAGGACACTTAATTATTTCAGTTCATTGAATTTGCGTACTTTTTAAATGGCTCATTGATTATTAAACGGTGCATTAGTGATACGTGAGGATAGCGTGGAAATACCTCAAGGGATCTTGTGTTCAAATCTCGGCATTATGTCTTCGCGTTATTGACTTATCATAAAATATAAAAAATTCCTTTTTTTAAAGAATACTGTGACGACTGAAATTACGGATGACAGATCGATGTGGATAACGAAAACAGCTGTGCCGACTCTAATAACGTTCGACTATGGCCAGACGAGGATGCCTGTAAGGCCACATTATAATCTGTAAATATTCACTGGCAGCAACTGCTCCTCAAAAGCTGTGGAAAGCTACGACTTCAAGTTCTCAAATATAAGAACTAAGATGTTATAATGGTGTCAACCAGAAATAATTAATGTAATCAACATAATAAGCCTTCATAAATTCTTTACCTGATCAGTACAGGCTGATGATATGAGTGGGTTTGAAATCTATCTATAAATACCAGGTCCTGGAAGTAAAAGGAGCTGAAAATGAAAGTTTATCGTTTCGCAAAAAATCGCATGAATTGATAAGATAGTTTAATCATTATCATCATTTGACATCCACTGTTGAACACAACCCTCGCTGTCTATGGATCGCCATAAAATTGTTTCTAGCCGCCGTCATCAATACATTCTCACAATCAAGTTCGATCGTCGGTACATTTTGTGGGAAGCCTACCTACGAGTAAGAGTACGCTACTTCGACGAATACCTGGCTGCTATTAGTAAACCTTTTTATGTTATCACCCATTATTATAATTTGTAAAAAAAAACAATATATAAACAACTACATTTCTTTATAAGATTGTATAGAAGCAATGCATTCCGATACCTCTGATTGATATTTAATGCACAACCTATTAGCGTTAGTGAGGCCAGTGTGCCTTCATATTATCTAAGTCATGCATAGATTGAATAGACAGGCGAAATATAGGTCAGTGCCTCGACCGTATATCGTTACTCCTATATAACGGTGCCAGTGGTGCGCCTAGCAATGTTTGTGGTCTTGGGTCTTCTTCGCTATGAGTATTAATTTTGTAGACTAAAATATTTTCATCAAACATATACATGATTCTGATGTTCAGATTTTGTTATTTTAGTTCGTAACCCATTTTTTTTTTTTTTTAATAATTAAACTGAATATGTTGGTTGGAACGCTTTAATCACAGGAACTACCGATCGGTTTTTTTTAATATTTTGCATATTATTTTTATATTTAATAATTATTTTTAATATTGCATTTGACGGCCTATTTATTTTAGAAGGCTAAAGACTTATTAACATCACATTTTAATCCTTAGAAGCAGAGGAAAAAAGATAAGAACGCTAAATCTGATTTCATTTAAATAGGACAGCGTATGTAACTATGTAACTGATTTGCACAGCTAGTAGTTAGATAAGGGGAGATAAGTACACATAGACTCCGATGTTGCTACCTCTCCGACACTTATCTATGTTTTCCGCCGTAATTTAACATGTCTATGCATTTTAAAAGTTTTTAAATAAAAGAAAATATAAAAAATCGAATTGCACAACATATCGTATCATCAATACCCATTGCAGAATTTCCATTAAAGATAAAATAATATGACTCCAATGTTGCTACCTCTCCGACATTTATCTACCTCTTTTCGTCCTACTTTAACATGTCTATGCACTTTAAAAGTTTTTAAATAAAAGCAAATATCAAAAAAAAAAACGAATTACACAAGATATCGTATCAACAGTACCCATTGTAGAATTTTCATTAAAGATATAATAATATGACTCCAATATTCCTATCTCTCAGTCATCTGTATGTGTATGCATGTCTACGCATTTTAAAAGTTTTTAAATAAAAGCAAATATTAAAAAAATCGAATTACACAAGATAACGTATCATCAATACCCATTGTAGAATTTTCATTAAAGATATAATAATATGACTCCAATATTGCTACCTCTCTGTCGTCTGTATGTCTATGCATGTCTTCGCATTTTAAAAGTTTTTAAATAATAGCAGATATAAAAAAATCGAATTACACAACGTATTATATCATCAATACCCATTGTAGAATTTCCATCAAAGACATAGGAATATAAGTATAGTATGTAGTGAACTGTTCACTGTAGCACGTACAAAATTAGTCTAGTCTAACATTAGTATCAACTATATAAACATACATATTTTTCTTAGTTCAATTTTTAACACGATATTTCCAACTTCAGTTTCAACAGCATGATCAATAAATTATAATGCAATCATTTTAATAGGTTCAAAACAAGTTATCATATAGTAATTCTAGTTATACATACACTTCTTTCTATCTCTACCATCCATATAATTGTCACGCTATGAAGTGCTAATGTAATTAAAATTGTAAACTAGTTGCATATGCTTATATAAAATTCACCACATGATATGGAAATAGAAGATAATTTAATTAGTATCTACTCCGTACAATTCACAGATGCATAGGAGCAAAAAAATTACGCAGTGCCGCAAGCGATGTAACAACATAAGTATTCGCATGAAAAAAAAATATTTTTTGTTATTCTTATGTTTTTGTTATATGAGTGTCTAATGATGGACTGATGAAGATATTTTAGGTACACATAAACAGCTTATTCTGTAAAACCTGATCTAGTAAAATGATTGGACAATCCAACATATAGAGTGACTCAAATCGTCAACGACCGAGCTCTAACCAGTGGTATTTTTAAATCAATACAACTTAGGAGCCTTCAAGAAGAAAGCGTACTTCTTCCTTAAAGGCCGGCAATGCATCTGCAGTTCATCTATTGTTGCAGGTGTCTATGGGCGTCGAATCACTTGTTGTTAAGCTAAACGCTGCTTGCCTACTTGTTCCATTAAAAAAAATTAATACTTAATAAATACTTTTAACATATTCTTAAACAATGATAATGAATATTGAAGCACATAGCAAAGTATTCAATGAAGTAACCAAATAAATAAATAAAATATGTTAGCCGATAACAAAGACTAAGTCTGCATTCTGTTTCATTTAACTTACTATACTTTTTAACGCTAGATAAATTCAAGTGAAAAAGTAGAAGGCACGGAATGTATGTACATTAAATTAATTAAGCAGAGTCGGCGTGTGTAACGGGCGATTCGGTACACCCGAGGGAGGATCGGTGTATGTATTGAACGCGGTACCGTCCACCGGAAGTGAAAGGAGTTTTGTGAATTGAATTTTAAATCATGTTTTGAGTACATTTTTTTACTTCGAAATACGTTTGAATTTTAATTCTTCTTTTCAATTATTTGAACAGCAAGAATTACGAATGATGGTCGAGATTTCTAATTCTAATAAGCGATGAAATGTTTCTGTTTTATTAATGTTTAAATGAAGAAGATTAATATTTTTAAATGGCAAGAAATCAGACTAGTTGTGATTAGTCTAGCTGTGACTAGACCTCGTGCTAATTCGAACATCTACAGAACCCTTAATTCGCATGAGAAAAAGAAAAAAAAAAGAAAAATTGAAAAGAAAAATTTCTTTAGAAATCAACGCCATTATTTAGACAATTTACACAACAACTTAAAGGATTATATCATACTTGAAACTTCCCCCTGAAACACTGCGACGTTAGTGGAAACTGCATAAAAAAAATCTATTGTTTTTGAAGTTATCGCATCTAAAAAGACAAATAGACGAAACGACGGGATATATAGTGAAAAATAAAAGATAAAAAAGTAGTGAAAAGTTCGATTAATGATAAAAATATTAAAGAGTAGAGTAAATCACGCGTTCAAGTGACGTTAAGATAGGTAATCTGTAAATGTTTTCATAAACAACTAGTTATTCGTGACACATTTTGATTGTGTTCCTTCTGAATAATAAAGCTTTTGCAGTGGAAGAATTATTATAACTATAGTTCACTGGTTAGTCCGTTCGGTTACTTTTCGATCTTAATCCTGAAATCTTCGGTTTTTTTGCCCGACTAACAGGAGGGTAAAATTTTTCGCGGGAATGTATATATATATATGTATGTATGTATGTATGTATGTATGTATGTATGTATGTTTCATTGTAACCCGTATCCTAAACGACTTAACCGATTTTGAAAAGAGAGGTGACATTCGATTCGTGATTTCCCCGGAGTGTCATAGGGATGTCAGTCAGTCGGGTTTATTGGTTTTCAAGTTAACTGTTGCTTGTTCTATAGAAATGAAAGATAGAGAAATCAAAGGAAACCACGGAATTGACTTTATATTAAGCATTAGATGAAAAAAATACTGAGTATTTGAGTACTGAGAGAATCTGTAATCGAGATTTCTGTCGAGTGAGATTTTATAGTGTTTATAAGTAAATTTAAATGTCCCTAAAATTATACGTCTAGTCACTTATAAAATAACGAATTTAATAATACGATGTAACGGAATATTAAAATGATAGAAATATTCAAATATAACTTTATGTAGATATTGGTATAGCTATGGAGGAAATGAAAAGCGGGAGGGCATTGTATGGAGCGTGTATTGACCGCGAGCGAATGCAGAAGCTCCGCATAGAAAACCCGCTAATGTGATTCCATTGTGAAAAGAAAATATAGCTAGATTTAATACATTACGGTGTAATCAGGGCCGAGTTCTGAGCGTACGATTCCTTTGTAAACGGATAATCTATAAATCTATTACATATATAATTTTTACACGTTTTAGTGGACAAATTTTGTCTTTTCAAATAAAAATTCATACAATTAACTATCAGTCGCTGGAAATACAGTGTTGGAAACAGCTTTTACAAAAACTTAATTTATCATTGAATTAAATATTAAATGATATATTAATAAGATATTGTTTGATCTTAATTTTAACCAGATCGTTTCAAATTAGTAAATTAGCTTTTGCATATCAACAAAGAAGTGGACAAGACAATAGCTAAATATTATATTCAGTACCAGAGAGAGAGATAGCAACATGTTTTTATGTGCATGTTTCAGCAGTGTGAACTCAGGGTAAGAAATACACGTAAACAAAACTATCACCATAATTTCTACTTTTGTACTCCGTTAAAATAAATTCTTATTGTATGTCACTCAAATGTTAAATATCCAAAATTTCATAGTCACAAATTTAATAATCCCTTAATAATAAAATGTTGCGTTTATGGAATTACCTAACTGGTTCTCCTGATGTTTTCAATATGTAAAAAAAGAAAATAAAAATTCTAATTAAATTTACCATATACGCGTCACACGATAATTTACTTACGTGAATATAAGAAGGAAAGATAAGTTAACATAATCGTTATAAAACATTTAGATTTCTTACGTTGGTATCTCCATATTTTCGTATTCATTTGTCAACGCCCTGATGTAATTGTTCTTATTGTCGTTAAATTATTTACAAATCACATTCACTTAAATATATTTATGACTTATTTACATTGTAACTTAAGAGCACAAGCCGTGACTGCAAATGACTGTCGATAGTTGAAAGTAATCTATTAATCATCGTTACTACCCACAACATCTTTTACAAACAATAACAGCCGTTCAGTAATAAATTATCCCGACTGATGTATAAAAAATTACGATGGATGATTGTGTTTTTATCTATGTCCTTTCATAATTCATTACAAAATTAAAAATAAAAGATTATTTTCATAGATTATACCCATAATCATAAACATTAATTTACTGTCATAGGTAGTGTCATATATACTGTCATAGTACTAAATTTAATGTAACAAACCAAACAAAATATCCTTAAATATGTAGAATGTAAATTACGTATTTTTATGCAGAAAGAATAGTATGGATATTCTGTACAATACGAAGGTTTATTCAGCTTGTGTAATAGGTATGTACGTGACCCACTGGGACTTATGTGCGTTGGGTGGATGTATGTCATGTCACTAGGTACTTAGGACGATACGCTAAAAGTATAGCAAATTAAGCTAATGGATTATGTTGGTAATTTTAATTGTTATTTTTTTTACAATATCCGTACTTCCATTAACTTTATTATATTTTGTTTACCATATTTATTTTAAAACAAACAAAACAATTCATTTAGAAACAAAACATTCAAGTTTTTAAACAATCTGTAACGTTTCGAAAACTATGACAAAGTGTGGCAAATCAGATTTCAAATTGCAAGATTTTTTTGTAAATAATTAAAGACCGCAGTTCAATTGCACAAAAAATGTCTTAGGAATTTGGCTTGGTGCGTGTTATTATTTTTTATTAAACATCTTTATACTTTGGTCAAGGAATTATATAAGGTCATGGGGGTAGGTATAATAGTATTATCTAGCCAAATTTCGTTAAAATAGCTGAAAAGGCTACAGTTGGCCACTCTCCATTTTCGGAGTTTTTAATATTGGCATAGCTTTGTTTCAAATGAGTAATTAGTTTCGCATGTGTATTTTTTGGATATTTCATTTTCTAACATATTAACTCTTTTTTGTTTGACCAGAGACGATTGTCACAGAGAGAATATTTTAACTTGAATATAAGAGAAGCTTATGAGATACTGGAAAATTAAATATAAATATTAATCGTAAATAAGTAAAGTAATATTAATCGTAAACAGTAAAGAAAAAAATGGACAAGAATACAATTATAAATTATAAAACATAATTAAATACGGGTTTAAAGCGAAATTGTACGGGACATACGAGGAAACGAGCATTAGATCGCTTGATGTTAAGTTATTTTCGCTGCCCATGTATGTATGTATATCCACGACACCAGAGAAACAACAAATGCGTTACCAGCCTTTACAAAGAAGGCTTAAATACTTTTCCCTTTATAAGGTGGTGCAAAAGTAATGCCATAATTTTAATTGACTGCCGTTTTATTTGAAATAAATAAAATAAACTCTGTTTTCACAGAACGATCACTTCAAGGTTTGACATTAAGTTGAAAAAATTAAATCTGTCAAATAACCACCACTTGAGTTGGTGCATTTTTGTGCTCGTTTTACGTCTTTTTAAATGGTTGCTCGCAACTCTTGATAAAACAATTCTAAAATCTGTTAAATTCCATACGATGCGTAAAATTTAACGCCACTTTGCTTTGAGTTTGATCAGTAAACGCACTTAATATCTTGATAATTTGACATCTTGGTTAGTTACTATATTACTACTATAGTATAATTAGTGCATTCACTTGCGTTATTTATAGTACAAGAGCTTCCAGTGTACCGTATTAGTGGGACCGCACGTATCAGTCCGTGGAAAATACACTACGCAATTTCTAAGGACGACCATTCCGATGCGTGATGACGTCATCCACCGATCGATGCATTGCCACAAACTATTACTACTTATTTATTTGTGAAGAGATTTATTTTCTTATAGAATTAAATCCACCTTATTGAAATATTTACACTATATTTATAAATTCAAACAAAAAACATTAAGCGCGACTGATTGTAGCCACATATACACTTTCCAAAATCGGTCCAGGACCGTTTAGGCTCTAATAGGTCACAACAGACACACGTAATACATCCATACATATAAACGTACTCGCATACCTGCGACATCATTACTCTCCTGTTAGTCGGACAAAAACATTTTTTTTCATTTTTGTAACATATAATTACGGTAACATTTTATGACTAACGCAATTTTGTTTCTAATAACAGCAGTACTGGTGACTCGGAAATCTTAAAGTATTTTATTATTAACTATGTTCCCTCTACGTCACACTTGTCTATCCACAATATTTTTTTCAGTACAGTTTCTAATGTTTTTAAAAGATCTAATAGAAAATAGCTGACATGCATCCAATTTATCTACGACAGTCAAATTGTTGACGTCGTAGATAAATTGGATGCATTGAACTAATTGGTGGCAGAAGGTGGCAAATTAGCGAGCGGTTCACCTGAAGTTTAGTGACCGATATCCATAGGCATCTGCAACAAGCAAATGAGTCCCAGATATGTTGCCTACCTTTAATAGACAGAGAATAGGTATTTCCCTTTCAATCCTTTCCCTCCTCTTTCAAATCCTCTTCACTTCCCATCCTTTCCTTAATAAGATAGAAAGGATAAGAGGACTGGGATTGGGCCTCCGGCAACTCACTCATCAAACTGTTCTACTAAACTTCTACTTCACGCCCGCTTTCAGTGAGGTCACGACGGGAAATACCACGGTACTTCACCGTTCGAGACGGTCCATTCCTGTACATTGAATATGTTACTAATTATTCAAAATAGTACTGTAACATTTAGACAGTATTTTTAGAATTTACAAATAGTGTAAGAACGAAAATAACACAAAAAGCTCTAGTTACATATTGTTACTTCAACTAGGTGGTTTTTGCCTCAATATTAAAACAAATATGATGACTATGACGACCTCGATCTAACCCCGAACTAAATTATGAAAAAAAGTCGGTCCTCGATAAGGTGTAAAGTGGGGTAAGTGAAACCTAAAGGAGTCCGTTACATATATACCACTGAAGCTAATAAAGAGTATTAAAACAACCAGTTATTAAAGACATTTGTAGATTTTTTTAGTAAAAAGTAGTTAATCGAATTATGCAATCAATTTTAATTCAAAAGTTTATAAGTATTTTACGAAAAGCGTTAAAGGAGCGAATGCCCTGTATAAATCCAAGGTCGTCTGTCAATGATTATAGGCGAGGAACCTGGTTCAATCACCGGCGCCAGCGCCAATAAATGTATATTCATCGGAATGGCAGACGCTATCTATGTTTAATAAAATAATATTTTATAAATTTTATTTAATCTAACCCTGACCACCTCATTGGACATTCAACAATTCTATAGTATTTTGATAACAGGCGTAATACACTTTACTTACATTTTACTTTTACATTGATTTCAAAGTTACTTAATTTATAACATCGTAATTTTTTACTTAGAAATTTAACGTAAGCTTTTGCTTAGAAGTCATATAACGTTACATTAAAATGCAATGTGAAAACATCATACCGCAGAAATTTATATTTAATACAATAGCTTAAGCATTAATATATTATTTTAACAATGAGTTTGCGTAGAGGCGGGACGGGGTCAAGAAATAGGTCATACGAACGTCACGACATTGACAAATTATAAGTATAGCTACGCCATAGGGATGTCTCAGCCGATCTCCCATTAACATAACAGCCACACTGACCTCGAGGCATACATCGATACGAAAAAAATATTCCCTGGGTGCGTTCCAAGACGACGACTATTGGGGCCCTGGGCCGGAGCCGGGAGACGCGACGGCGCCGAGAGCGTCCCGACACACTGGCGCCCCGCTTACAAATAGGGCTGCCCCAATGCGGATAAAGCTTGAGTTATGGTTGAGTTATTCGCTTTTTGTTGGAATAAAACATGATGGTGATTGTTTACCAATTAAGAGATTGAATTATATTCTATATTACATCACTAATTGATATAGGACTGCTTATTAAAAGCAACTTTATTGTCATAGTAAAGTGTAAATTAGAGTATAATTAGTTTTATACATGCGGCAGTCTATATGTATAGTGGTACAAGAAATACACCTCTCCTATAGAAAAAGAGAGAGGAAGTATTTGAGCATAGTTTAATATAAGTCGTAATAGAAATTACCTATGTCGAATCGAGCCTGAGATACCACGAATCAAATTATAAAAGCGTAGTAAAGTAACAAATGTTTTCAAGATTTCCTTCATTAATAAGTCAGTTGACTTTTTTTAATAAGAGTTCATTCAAATTTCTGCTCACGATTAAGCTGCCGTCGTTTCTGATAATTTTGTTTCATTTTAGAGATACCTACGATCCCGTACTAAGGGAGTAATGTCTTCGATTAACATCAAGACGCTTATATTTTACCGTGCTAATATAGATACGGGAGTAAGTTTCCCATAAGTAATATTACATAAAAGTTAAGAAATAAGTATAATTATTACTTAACTTATATGTAATATTACTTATGAGCCAGAAAGATGGTCATGTTTTCGCGTACATTTTAAATATGTGCAATCCATTTTAATCTGTAGTCTAAACGGCTTAGCCGATTTCGAAAAGTTAGGTGCTGTACGATTTGAATTCTTTTCGTATTCAAGTGTTATAGATGATGATGATTTGATTAATTATCATAATCTCACATTGGGGGGTTTGGTTTTTTTAATTAACTTTTGACTCTTTACTAAAAATTGTTAGCAATTTTAAGACTACAGTCTCTTCCATCGATTGTTATAATAATTAACATTTTTTAACAAAAACAAAAGCTTCATGCACAATGTCGGTGACCATGCTAAATTTGACCATAACAATTTTATCACACATATTATCTATTATCGAAATTAATATACGCGAAATCAAATAACAAAAAAAAATCAACTAGCAAAATAAGAAGCGAACGCGTTAGAAGCCGCGGGCAACATCGAGTTTTATTTACGTCATTTATAACCACGGTACGCCTCATTACAAATCAATAAAACCAAAACATGGCTTATCTTAAGTCTACTAATATGTCAATTTCACGTATCTCTTCGGAATAAAATACATGTATATTTTACTATAACTTATTTATATAAATAAATTATATCATATTAACGTATAAATGCGAAAGGAAAGGTGATCCAAAAAATGGTCAAAACGGTTTATAAATGACGAAATAAATAAAAAAAAATTAAATTATTTTCAGATTAGGTCAGAAGCAATAGTTGGTTGATAAAAGTTTGATACAATTTTGTGAAATAGTCGTTATAATACAGGAAAACGCAACAGTTAATGTTAGCATATGTTTAACCATACAGCCGTATATGTATGTAGTACATGTTTATATCTCAAAATATATATTTCAAAATAAAGCAACGTTGTCATATTATGTAAATTAAAACGGAATAAATGTAAAATGGTGTAACCAAGATGAACTCCCCAAGAAAAGCAAGGACCTTTAAAAAAATAAGTAGCATATCAAGGTCGTTCGAAATGGAAATTCGTTATTTTCCTTATTTTGCTTATCCCTTATGGTCACATGCTTAAAGTTTTTTTTAAAATTAGAAATGAATATAGTGGTTTCGAGTAAATGTCATGTTACAAACACGCGTTGTGCATAATTACAGAGGGGAGAAATAGGTCGCAACTCAATATGATTGGGGGAATACAAAATATAGCGTGATTCCGCTTTGAGTTTTAAATTCATAAGAAGCGTAGCTTACTTTCCAAGAATTGGCAGTGCGACAGTGACGCATCGTAATTGACCTAGAATCTGGGATTGGATCAAATTTTCTATGAACAAGTACGGTGATTGTAAATCGAATACAGTTGCGCTTGTTGATAACCCGACGGGAATAACCCATGTACCATTTACGATTTAACGGGATTCATGACCTATGAATAGTGTTTCCGATAAATTTCGCATGAAACAACTATTTTATTTTAAATACCTACTTTTCCGTAATATGTATCCATCCATCTCACCCTACAATCATCCACTGCTGAATATAGGCGTCCCCCATTGATCGCGTCATAGGGGGGAAATGCGCCATAATTACCACGCTTGGCGGGCGAGTTGGCGATCGCAGTATGTTCCACCGTATCAAGAAAAGGAGGCTGCTGCCCGTTCTCCGGTGGTCTTTACATCTAGACTCAAGACAAACATGTTCACGCACACAAATGTTTGTCCTGGGCGGGAATCGAACCAACGCTCTGCGACGAGACAAGCATCTTACCAGCCGCGCAATCTGGTCCGTATCAATCATGTTAACCGTATCACCATTAAGAAATATAGCGAAGCGGTAAGCACGGAGGAGGCGTGAGTTCCAGTGTCGATGGCAGCAGACAAAAAAATGTAAATAATGGTCGCTGTGGCCATAAATCAAACATAGTATTTTTGCTAATTACCATAACAGTACAGTACATTCCATGTAATATTTTCTGGTAAAAATTTACCAAAGATTCGATTCACTTGCAGTGATTAACGAACTTGCGTTTCTTAATCGAGACTCGTTTCGAATCCGATTTCATGTGTAAACGGGCGATGTAAAAGTTGGGCCCCTCAGTAGCCTTTCACTTATTTAATAAGTCATCGTATATAAAATAATCATCGCTTCGGTATAATGTTCGAGCACGAGAGAATAAAAAATACGATTGAAGTGCTGCTGTGAAGTTATAAAAATAAAAACAGAACAAACCATTTCTGTCCATAGACCCATGTTTATTCACAGACCCATAGGAATCATTAAACGGATTAATATCATTGATTAATAAAGTTATTTATAATACTAGGGACATTTATAAATTCTATTTGAAACATTCAGATTTGTTAATGAGTCCTCGTGATTTGCGATTAAATTATGTAATAGTTCTGCAGTGAGTTGGCTGGATTGTTGCCAGAATCGCGTCCTTCATATCCTTCCTATAAGTGAGATAACGCGGAGGCGACTGCCGGGCGCCACTCGATCCGCACAAAACAAGCGTTTATGTAGCTCTGGATATTTAGAGGTCACCGCGGTTAAAAATATTTGCAAGTTGAACTTTGGTATGGGATCAAATTGTTAGAAGTGTCCCCTACCTATACCACGCTACTATTTACGTATAATGTAATTCATGTCTGTGTTAATCTCGTTTTATGATACTTCCGAGGTTAGTTCTTAATAGGATTATCCCATTAACTTCTCGTTTCTTCGTATATTTCTTCGTAAATAATCTATAAGAAACTGTGAGTTTTGATGATTTACACTTCTTTTCTACTTATTATAGTCAATCAAGAGACATATTTTCTGATTATGGAACTTCTGAAATGTTTTATGCTGGATTAGTAAGTATGCAAGATGCATTGTCAATTGGTAAGTACGTTTATTTCGTTCTGGGTTACTCTGGGCATAGTTTCAGTACTGCGATTAGGGGAGTAAACCATAATTTTGAGTTTCTTCTAATTCTTCTGTATCCATTTGATTCGTATTTTTCCCGGAGTCATATGGGACTTATTAATAAAAAGTATTTGTTGTACTGGGTACTTCAGGAAACGGACAGTTCGAACTATTCAAGCGATGACTCCATATCCAAAAGTCTACAACTAACAATGCACTGATTAGCTAAAAGATGATGGTAGGGCTTTTGTATAGTAACATTATCCTATAAAATAATATTTTTATTCGTGATATTTAAGCAATGTCAAACGAGTAAAGTTGTTAATTAAATTTTAATCCTGATGCCGCATGAAAAAGTTCATTAAATGCCAACAGCTTTGATTTCTACGAAGTGCGATTCATGAATTCCGAGAACTGTACTAACGATTTGTGGAATCCTGACACCAACGTATTTTGTCTATTATCCTATATTTATTGTATCTTATTACGATGAATGATTCATTGTTTGTAATGCGTGGGGTATGAACTCTCCTTTGAACTTGTTATTTGTATTAATTACCCTCGACTGGTTAAAGTTATTTGTAATTTTGCACGTCATTAAACACTGCGTAAATTATAATAGGTTTTTATTCGATACTTTTTAGTACGCAACATTTATTCATGTTACGGGCATACATGTTGTGACCTGTTTATGGGGGTGTTGATATGCTCAGACAGCTTAAGCTTAATTAAATTCTGTCCACATGATCGGGACTATTCCGTCAAAAGATCCCATTTTTGCCCGACTATTAATCGGGTAAAATTTTTCGCGAGTAATGTTTAGTAATGTTTTATGTATGTATGTAGGTATGTACGTATGTTCGTTCCATTGTGACCTCTCTATTATGATTTTAAGGAGTAAGGTGTCATTCGATTCATATTTTTCCCGGAATGCCATTGTGACAGTCAGTCGGGTTTATTAATTTTTTTTTTAATTAAATACTTATTAGTTTAAATATCTCTATTGACACGTATATAACTAAATTAATCATTAATAAATAAAACGATGCATTGATATTTTAACGTTATATAAATCGGTAGTTTATAAACTGTCGACATCAAATCGGTAAATTTTTAAATTATCGATATCAATGTAATTTATAAGTTACGCTTAATAGGTACGTTGTACCTGATTGTTTTAAATTAAAATATTATCTTACATATCTATTTTTGAGAAAAAAAAATTGGTTGGTCGTATTTCACATCAAACGTCAAATTGTCAGTTATAAGTTCACAATTCGAAGTTAGTTTATAATAGGACGTCAGAACTTTGATATTTCTGAACCGAGTTATTTTTTTTTTCTTTGGAAAGGGGACATTTGCAAGTGGGTCTCATTCAATTTCTAATGTCATTGAACCTTAAGTTACGAATGTATACCGAAAATTTATATACAATAAGTGCAAAAAATGTATACG
>DWLR01001460.1:0-18200 GCA_018246295.1 Papilio alexanor hazarajatica
ACAGGTGATAGAAAACGATGGTGCTTACATTATTGAGAAATAATTGTATTAAGTTCTCTAAAAAATAAAATAATCTTGTACTGTGAGATGGCGGGTTTATTAGTTGCCAATCTGATATTTTTTGGTGACTATATGTCATTGGATCGCCTCAAAAAATAAACCATGACTGATATAGGAATAGATATCAAGAATAATAAAAATAATTAGGTTTCTCCGATAATGACTTCCAATTATTATTCCTGAACGAACATCCAGGAACAGAACCTCTCATTTTTAGAAGAGTCTTGCAAATCATATCATCGAAAATTAGATAAAGTATTATAACAAACACTATTTCATCGCATCTGCCAGAGCCTCCGTGGCGCAATCGGCTAGCGCGTTCGGCTGTTAACCGAAAGGTTGGTGGTTCGAGCCCACCCGGGGGCGCGATCTCTTTTGGTTTTTATAAATGTGAACAATTTACAAACATATAAAATAATCCATATTTATTTTTTTCAATAATTTAAATAATGGCTAGCTTAGAGTTTGTAACACTTCGAATTCATAGATACCCTAACAAAATGAAACGTGACCCTATCACTTTAACACTTATATACCGGCTATAGATATCACTTGATATATTAAAATGTTTTAATTAATACAATCAGTAACAAATCACAAAAGGTAGATAATATCGTGCTAATAATAAGTACGTAATAGATTGAAGTGTAGTAATTGATAAATGACAACAAATTAATAAAATAATTAGAAGTAAGAAAGATGAATTTCTTTCCGGTTAGCTAACCGTTACGTAAACGTATCTAAGCAAGTTGTGCTTCATTTTTTAAGGTTAACATCTAATGCATCAATATTTTTCAATCAAACAACTCAAGGTCGCGCCCAATTAGATGTCAATTGTTTAACTATCGCTCATGCACATTGGAGGTCGTCCTATTATCTTATACACCACGGCAAAAGATATTTAATCATCAAATCAAAGAATCAATAGCAACATAACAATGGCGGGAGTTGTAATTGCGATAATGACGTACAGGGCGATAACAAAAGATTACTGACGTTGTGTGGAGCATGGGCGCAATGCCCAAGGCCCGCAAGTAACCGGCCGCCGCGACCAAACGTACTATATCAATATTATCATACAATTAATTATACAGAAAGGTGCTCGACTGTGGAGTAACGGACATTGTTAATAGCGAGGGAAGTTCCCACTATATCATAAAATATTAGCGTCCGTCTGGCGTCGGAGTTCCTCGTTATCCATTCCCCATCACTACACAAAGGCTAGAATATTTTTAAGATGCTTATGGATTAAATAGATAAATAGAATAGATTAAAAAAAAAAAACGATGGGCAGTCATTAAGATTGTTTTTTATACAGCGAGACGTCTTGTACCAACATATTTTATTCTAAATATCTTTTATTTTACGTTAAGTAATAATCATACACAACCTGTATACAAGTATTATTACTGCATCACACTGTCTCAAAGTGAAGATGTAGCATGGCGATGGTATATTCAAATTTTGTTTCCCCCTCCTAAGGCCTCCGTGGCGCAATCGGCTAGCGCGTTCGGCTGTTAACCGAAAGGTTGGTGGTTCGAGCCCACCCGGGGGCGTCCGTTATTTTGTTTATGTTGCAAAATAATTCTAAATAAGTGTAACACACAAGGTGGTTTTTAAGCAGGTGTTGGTGTACGTGTGTTAATTTGCATCTATATTCCATCAACTTCATGTATGTTATGTATACATTTTTTTATAGAAGTGGGCAAAGTAGCAACGAGTCACCGCCGCCCATGAACATCTGCAGCACCAGAGGAACCGCAGATGCGTTGCCGGCCTTTTAGGAAGGACTATGCTTTTTTCTTGAAGGACCCTAAGTCGTAATGGTTTGGAAATACCGATAAGGTCAGATCATTCCACGACGCGGCTCTACGAGGCAGGAAATTTTCATAAAATATATATCTACATTTTACAACTACGTAATGCTTGAGCTAAGGATTTATATATTTTATTTTTATTATCTTTATTAGTGTAGGTACTAGATTCTAGAGTTCGTGTAGTTTAGTTAGCGCACTGAGCGCCCTAGCGAGCATTGTTAGTGTAGTTTAGTAGTTGCTTAATTGCTTAAACGTAACTTTGCTAATCTTTTTTCTCAGGCTTTTTTTAATTTACAGATTTTTACCAAGCTATTTATTTAAATTTACAGTTTTTACATAGCGTAAACTAATGTAATAATCTATTGTATTTATTATCTGTATATTACTGCTACATATAAGCATCCCGTAATATCATATTACGATCTGTCCCTTAACGCTCTTATTGGCTTAGGTCAGGGGCCTGCGCTGCGAACTCTCGCCGCACGACAATAACACGCAGTTTTGTAACAAAGGAATCAATCACATTGAGTGCACCAAGCGACAAAATCATAAAAATGATAAAAGGCCTGTAATAAAGTACAATTTGTGGCACGACGTGTAGTTGTCTTTTTGGAATACGTCATACGAGTAGTTTGAGAAGTACGTCGCAAGTTATTTCGCAGCGTTGCGTTCTTAATGCCCATAAACTTCATAAACTTCGTCCTTAACTAACAAAGTATCTATCAAAAGTATATTTATATATTTTATATATGATATAATAGTTTACATTTTTAAGTAGCTTTTGAATCGGAAAAGGAAGTGAAGGCAGCAAAATGGTAGCCCGCTGTAGGACTGTATTGATCGGTCGCCTTATCGTTAAGTCTTTACGTCTTAAGTTCACTTCCTTATCCGATAGATAAGGTTTATTTAACACGTTTTCTACCACAGGCACAGACAGGCATAAAACACTTACTCTGATGCTGTAAACTGACTTTGAGCATTAACTTAGGTGGTAATCTAAGAAGATAGTTTAATAATAGAAAATCTAAGAAAATAGTACTATAAGAACTGTTTTTATGTGCTTCTATATTCACTAAATAATGCGGAAGCACCAAATCAATAATTACAGCAATATATTTTGAAATTCTGTCTGATATTTTGAATTGTCTAGTGTTAAGTGCTGTCCTCTATTGCAACATGTTCTAAACGGAATAATCGATTTTCAAAATTTTAATACAGTAAAATAAAAAAATCGAAAATCGATTTTTCGGTTTTAGTGTGTTAAAATTCGATAATCGAATTTTTCAATTTTACTGTTTTATAAATCCGAAAATCACCACCACCTCAGCCTATGATCGTCCACTGCTGGACATAGGACATAGGCCATAATCTCCACGCTTGGCAGGCGGATTGGCGATCGCAGTATGTTCCACCGTACTAAGAAAATGACGCTGCTGCCCGTGTCCTCCGGTGGTCTTTACGTCCAGACACAAGACAAACAGACATGTTCATGCACATAAATGTTTGTCTTGGATGGGTAATCGAACCCACGACCTGCGTCACGGTAGGAAAGTGTCTTGCCACTGCGCCAACCGGTCAGTCGGAAAATCTGAAAATCGATTATTTAGTTTTAAAACATGTTACAATAGAGGGCAGCACAGGATAATAGTTTACAAATTGTCTGACTTATTTACTATGCGAACGTTTGCGAGTTTTATTTACTTTTTTCTCAAAAATTTATAATGTGCGAAAAAATTGTGTTGATAATAAAGTGAATTGGATCATTTTATAATTGTGAAATTGATGGTGAATAATCTTTCATTTAAAATGTTGTTATTACTGTGGCAATGTATGAAACAGTTTAATTTTTTTTCTCACTCATCCGACGCAGCGTAATCTTCTCCTCCATCTATTCTTCTCATCGTATTTCGCCGGCCCATTCGCGCAACAGATGCTATTGTTGCAGGCCCTATCACTATTAAATCCTATGTGCAAAGTCGCAGCCCATATAGTTGCAGCAAACCTTTTTCTTTTTGTACAATTTTTTTTTTTATTCTATGTAATAAAAAGTAACTCGACTCACAGGACCATCATAAAGATGTGTAACGTATTTTTTTGGTGCATTTAAAATTGTTACCAAATTAAAAAAAAAATTACCAGCTACTTATCCAATATAAGCTTGTGCCAAATAGTTTACAAGAAGAATAGTTGATTCGAAACCACAATTAACCTATTGGAAATTCGAAATGTGGCATAAAATTACATGGGTGGCTATCGCTACGATAATTTTATGAAAATATCGTTTTGAAAAAATATCTCTACAAAACGATACTTTTATCAAATTAATTATTTTTATCAATTCACGTTTGGTAGAGTAAAAATAACTCTACCAAACGTGAAATCTCTGCCTAAAATAAGTATTTGTTTTCATTTAATTTAACTATGTTAAAAAAATTATGCAGAATTATTTAGAATACAATATTATTTATTAGATACAGTTCTCTTTTTTAACATATTATTTCTCATGAATTCTTGTCTTTTTATTTTTATTTATTGCATCAAAGTTTAGCTAAAAATAAACTGCACAATATCTTCCCATACATCTATAACAATTATTTTTAGTATTTTAATAATTTTATGCTTCGAACAATTTAGTCCCTCTATATGCCAAGAAAAAAATCAAGTGGGGATAGTTATAAATGCGGACAGTGACCTATTTCATCCCACACATCGATTCAACCACCGTCCGATACTATGGATGTTGTGAACGGAGCAATAATCGAGTAAATTGCAATTCGATTCGTATTTCGACTTTTACAATATTTTATTTTTTTGTATTTTGTGTAATTACTTGTAATTGAGAAAATTTAGATTATCTGTTGTGAGAATGACATTTCGATAGATTATATTCGTGATTATTGTGCTTGGACTCTTATTTTTTTAATGTTAGCCGTTACTTCAATGATGAAGGTTAGTATAATTTTACAGTGAGTTGTATCATGCGAACTATAGTAATCGGCAAGAAATATTGCGCATCGAACTTTGGAAAGAGATTTTTTCTTCGTAGATCTTTATCTCTGTCACTCACACTACCTATATGATTTTAGTGCTTTGTGCGACAGCGATAACGCTCTACTAAGCCGAAATCTCTTTCCACAGGTCGTTGTGCAATATTTATGGCCGCTTACTATACATAAATCGAATATTAATTGACAGAAAATTAATTAATAGAAAATTTTAAAAGAAAATTCTCCTGATGTATTTTATATATTTGGCATAAAAATTATAAAAAAAAAACACAGTACCTAGACATTTAAAACAAAACAAAAACACAGCAATGCAAATTTTTACATTGATATTATTCTGTTTATTCAATATTTATGATTTGTTCCCTTTTTTCTTGTCCATCTGCGATATAATTTACTTCCCTTCCTTGTAAAAAAAAAGTGCTTAATCACGTTCTTGAAATTTCACTTTTCGTTTTTCATCCACTATGTTTATATACGAATTTGCCGCCTACGAATTAATATTAAATATGAAGTTATACTTCGAAAGTAAATATAAAATTACATATAGGAAAGATTACAATATATATTTTACCTTGTGAAAGGATTAATAAAATAGACTACTATTACTAACCTAACCAGACAGCGATGACAGTCTAGAAATTGTAACGCTTAGACAAACTTAAATTACCCGTGAATTTAGATTTAAGCTATACGTCCTTTTCGTGTGATATATGACAAATTAAATCCTCTTTAAATGTAAACTTTACGTCGTTTACTCCTCGTTGCGTGACGCTCGCACATTTATTTGCACACGATAATTTCACACTCGCTGCGTCTAAAGAAAATTTTAAAAGGCATATTATAACATAGTCGCAAAAGAGTTTTGATTTAGATCAATATTCTTTTAATTATTCCTTTCACAATTCATTCTATGAAATTCAAAACCCAATAAAATCATATATCATTTATTAATCTTTACTATAACAAACCAAAAATTATAAAGGAATTATCATCAAATCAGATATATAAGATCAAAACATATAAAACTTCACTACGTTTTTACTATCAAAGAGTAAAAATACCTGTTGATGACTGGTAAAATAAAATATGCCGGTAAGTCCGTATCGATGTACAGTCGGGTTCCTTGGCGGTATTCCACTTTGAAAGAGACTATTGTTTGAACGTTTCCTACACTTTGAGACGTTTCCACAGAATCAATAACCAATAAAACTTCCAGAGCGGAACACAAAGACAGCGGTGATAACAATAGCCAGGGGTACAGTGCTAGTACGCCACGGATTTTATTTTATTAAAACATCCATAGCACCCTAATTGGTTATCTGTAAGAAGGAGGCGGAGTTTAACTCGTCGCAAGGAACAAGGCAATTTTTCTGTAAGTGGAATACCGCCAAAGAACTTGACTGTACATACATGCATATCTAATGCAGTATATGCAAGTGCAATGACTTATCAAGAGTTTTAAGCTTTTCAAAAGAAATTTTGGGTTTGTTGACTTGATGCTCGGCCACATCAAAAACCCGATAAAACTATTGAAGATTCTACCACGTTAACAGAGACAATCAGGAGTAAAAACAATTAGAAGAGCCAAGCTTTCGCAAGTTTTACAAAAACTAATAATTTCCTTGTTTAGCCCAGTTTTTAAACTTAGTTGAAATGATTACAAGAAATTTTTGATAAATTATTTAATTAATCTGCTAATATTTAAAAAAGCCCGCAGAGTTGAATGCGGTGGAAAGTCCAAATGTCGATAAATGGCTAAAACCACAATCCACTTTAGCTAGCATTTTGGTATTTAATACGTTGTACGTGCATTCTAGGAAGTGTTCGCAGGAATTACATAGCCTAGTTACCCCATCACCTTTCTTCTTTTGTTTATATACTTCACATTCAAAGAGTTGTACATAGTAAGTGTTGATGTAGGAGCGATTATATGTAATCGCCGTTGACGTTTTTCTACTTTGAATAAATTAAATACCTAACAGCATTGCAATTTAGACGTTAGACAATATGTTGTCGAAGCTGCAACAGAACTTTTCTTTCCAGTGTCTGCGACGTCCGTTTCGGCAAACGTGTGTCTATATGGCTAACGTGTGACGTTCATATGTTTAGAGAGCGTCCGCGAGACCGGTCTGTTTAGATTTCACATAGCGTCTCAGATCGGAACCACCCTAGTGACGCACTTAGCTAATGGAGCATTGCAGAGTCCGACTTAGCGGATAGCCAATTACAAACACGTTACCTGACATATTGTAACTAACTGTAACAACTGTTAAGTAATGTTATAAATAATATTTTACATGTTATATTTTTTCATATGAGATTATGTCGGTTTTCGGGAAATTTCTTGGTAGTCCGGTATGTTGAAAGGATGATTAAAGAATGACAGTACAAATTTGAAACCTTAAAAAGAAAAAAAGCGGTAAAAGCCAGCCACAGGGCTGAGTTGATAAGGGACAGACCAGATAAACGACGAATGATCCATCAGATTAGCGACATTACAGAGAGATGCGATATTAAACTTTATCGACTTTATCTACTGCACATAAAGTCGATAACTTTTAATATATCTTAATGTAGAAAAAGCCAAAGAAGTGTACCAGTACAGCAGTACATAACAATCTAAATCGGCCATTTCTTTAATGAGCATAATGTTCTAGTCATTCCCGCTTAATTTTGATAATACTTCAGGCAAAGACGTTCGAGTGTCTCCACGTCTTGATTGTGTTATGAAATGTAAAATAGAGAAAAAAAGGCTTTGCGCCATGAGCACTACGGTACAAAACTGTTGAGCATGCACAGTACGATAACTACGGTTAGCGGTAAGTGATTAACTTCAACAACTCCATGGTAATTGGACTGTAGAAGACCGTTAACTATTCGGTCAATTTGCTGCAAGTGCACACGTCGCGGGCGCCAGCAAAAAGCACAGCACAGAAGTGTATAGTGGTTTATTGTAGTGATATCCGCACACAAGCTTAACCTAATAGAATTCCTAATATTATAAAACAAATTATATTACATATATTCCATATGATAAAACAAAGATTCTTACGTTTGATTCAAATAACTAAACTAAAATGCTTACTGAATTTTCACACGATTTTCACCAATAAACGGAGTGGTTCATGAGATGTAAAATTTGTATTAAGGTTTTGTGTAAATTAGATGAAATTTTATGACGAAGATTGTATTATATTAAAGGCTGGTACGAAATTATGACAGAAAAAAATGGCGTACATACTTTGCCAACCCGACGGGGATATTTCAATGGTACCTACGTATGTAATCGCGTGTTTGTAATGCAGACTTTATAGGACAGAGCTTCACATAAAATACTCATCAAGTTCATTTAAAAACATTTGTTAACACAAAAAAATGTGAAAATGGCAAAATTGTGCGATACGATTATTCACGTAGGAGCCGTCGTTTTAGTACAATTATGATTGTATTTTGTAGTAAGATATGAGTATTTAACAAATATTTACGTATGTATTTAATTATGTTGTTATGGACAGCTATTTGCACATTGAAATATACATTAATTCCACTTTTACTGCGTGACTGGTGCAATAATTAAGCTAATTCATTATTCTTTTTTAACCACTCTCGTGAATAAAGACAATTAACGTGACCGTAGTACGTTTATAGTTTACGTTGTTATCTACGTGTCTATCGGAATCATAATATGAAAATATAAAATATTAATATTGCAGCGTATTTTTTCTTGCTTTTTTTAGATGTTATGACTAAAATAGGAAAAGATACGAATGCTTCGATGGTCCTCGTGCTTAGAAATGATTAATGAAAGAGTGACAAGGCAAAATGTTGTAAAATTAATTGACAGCCTTGTACCTAGACGAAATGCTATCGAACGATTTAATTGAAATGATTTGACGATTTTACTGAAGAAAGACAATAATAGGCCAGTTACGGGTAAACTGGCGAGCATGCATAGATATTTGGATGTAGAAGATGTGAGAGATGTGTGCTAAAATTGTCTTTGTTAACTCCTCTGATTTCTTGGCGCGAGTGCTATTGTTTAATTACGTCAAAATTACGTTGAAGAATAAATCTGTTGCCGAACAACGCGTGATATTAATAAATAAAAAAAGAAAAAGTGAGGCATTATTTCGCTGTTAAATTATAAATTAAACACAATAAAGCATCATTAAATGTTCAATGATATAAGAGTACCTTCACACCAAAGTCAACGGCGCGAGAAATTCGTCCGTCGGTTTCACGCGCGGCCACCCGTGCCATGTCTCTGGCCGTTCACACCGGCCGGCCATTAGCATGATTCAATTAATTAACATTAGAAAAGTGAAATGTTCAGTCTATCGTAGCGTTTTCATGACTCAATTTGATATATGGCATTATCAGTTGCGTGTACTTTTGAATCTTCTTTATAATTCTCCAATTGGAGATAAGTAGAGATAACTTAATTTTATTTACATTTTACAAATGAAAAAAAAAAAAAACCTAATAACACAACACAATCCTATCTAATATTAGCGAGATGATCGGAAGATGGTCTGCGCTAGTTCCTCTAATGTCTGTATAAATAAAAATCAATATTTGTCCTCTGTGCGTTCCACAAACATTGATTATATTGTGAAACTTTGGTACGGTTTTTTGAGAACCCCCGCGAAGGTTTATGACTGAAAAATATTATATATATATATATAAGCCGTTCAGCGCACACATCCATTATCTCCACTTTATGATAAATCTTAATTTAAGTGTCAAAATATTTAGTAAGGTCATAACTTTTTATATTTATAATAACTTCCCTGAATACTAAAAAATAAACAAAAAACAGCAAATATTTTTTGGTCATTGAATAATTAGTAATTTATTTCAGAAGCCATTTTGATTAACTCCATCACCACCACCACCACCTCAGCCTATGATCGTCCACTGCTGGACATAGACCACCCCCATTGATCACATCATTGGGGTGAAATGTGCCATAATCGCCACGCTTGGCAGGCGGATTGGCAATCGCAGTATGTTCCACCGTGCTAAGAAAAGCACGCTGCTGCCCGTCCTCCGTCTTCGTCGTCGTCTTCTTCTGTTTGTCCTAAGTCAGGTCTTTTATATCCAGACTTAAGACAAACAGACATGTTGGCACACAAATGTTTGTCTTGGGTGGGAATCGAACCCACGACCTGCGGCTCGGAAGGCAAATGTCTTGCCACTGCGCCAACTGAATTAAAGACTGAATTTAACTTTATTAGTTTTTGAGTTGCCAAATCGATTAACTCCATCAGTCACATAAAAACGGTAACATTACTGACGTTTATTTTTTGGCTATTCTTTTTTATTAATTTTATATGCCGTTAGCTGAAAACTATATCTGTATAAATCCACGCAATGCATCTACATTATATATTTAAATTTATATTATAACAGGAATTTAAAAAAATAATATGCATTATTTCATCGCATTTCTCAACTTTTTGTTTTACGTTAAGGCGCGTTGTAAATGTATTGTATCAGTTCAGCTAGTAATGTATAAAAATGTTAATGCGACGAAAAATTTTATACACCATAGAGCTAGGTGACACCGTTGCACGATTGGGTCGGTTCAACTGGTTTATCACCACGGTGTCTTTATCTGATTAGGGTAAGCCCTAGTCCTTGCAATTCCTGTTCTCTCCCTTCTCTTTGTTTCAAGTGGCATTACTTTTCTGCAAAAAGGCTGGCACCATTACTACTATAATTGTTACGTATGTTGATATGTAAACGTAAATCGATTACTCGTTTGTCTATCAAACAAATACGCGCCGTAAATATTCGTGTGAGACAGCCTTTAATACATCGACTTGTAATATTCCGAAACAAAAAAGTAAGAAAGTCACCTATATAGAAAACTAAGCACTGATATGTCTCTAGAATGCTTGCGAGAATATCTCCGGCGAACTCTCCTCGATCGGAAGCGAACCGGTCGCGCGCTGTGTTTCCAACACCTCCCTTTTATAGAGCACTTGTCAATGTACTTGACTCATCAGACATTCATTTATAAATGAAGAGACAAATTGTTATTAATTACATTAAAATAAATACGTTAAATTTAAAGCATGCACGTCAACATTTTATCTAACGTTTTATCGTCATATTTCATCCAATTTACATAAACCCTCAAACAAAATACGTAAACTTTAAATATGATTCACTCCATAATGATAAATCCTATAAAAATCCATTAAACAGATTTTCTGACCCGTTTTCACACAGACGCTGCGGTGATTTTGTTTATAATGTAGCGATATAAAATTTACTTATTCTGTCTTTGTTTCTAGATACATTTAGTATATATGACAATATGGTCGCTATCACAAGCGGCGTACATCAGTCGAATGGCGGTCGTGAGGCCGCGCGCGCCGGCGGTGTTCAGGCCGGGCGTGATGCTGCAGAGACCCTGGCACCAGCGAATATTGCCAGCCACGTATAGAGCACCGTATGTAGTTTATAGAGGACCGATGCCACACAGGTGCGTATACTATATGATCGACAACTCAAAATATGTACGAGTACATCAGTCAATGAGAGACCTGTGTAACTATTCAAGAAGTAGAGGTATTAATCTTTCCGCGTTTCGTCCAATATGTAAATTGGGGATACGAATCCACGAATTCGTTATCGGTAGTACGTACCCTTAATCATTGGGCTAATGGCGTTTCAATTTTACATTAGGTACAATGTTGTATGCATGCTATTCGCCAATATAATCATACATTCTCATCGCAAATTATGTCATGAATTAACAATGTGTTAAACAAACAATACATGTTCGACTTTTCTTTCTCAGATACGCAGTGAAGCCACATTTGCACTTCCGCAACCCGATCCCAGGGGGTCCGTGGAAGACTGGTCGTCCGCCGCTACCGGCAGCCACGGATCACGAGCACAGCAGGGCCGCGTCAGCACCACCCATCTTGCACACTCACGGTGATACAGGTTGATTATATCAGCACTACACTACTCTATGCTAATATGCTATACTGAAGTATTTTCTGTAGCTGTGTATTTTTTTTGTATGTATTTCGTCAGCCAGTCGCAGTATGTATAAATGGATTGTATATTAGTACGTTAGAGTGTTGATAAACTTCGTTAGCGACGGGGCTTAAACTTTCTGAAATAGCAACCACGTACAAGACGTCGCAACCTTAGGTGAGTCTTCCACAAGATGGATGATCTAGTCCAGATTATGGAAGACTACATGAGGAAGCAGACCGATCTGTAGCGATACTTAGTGGACAATGTATACAACGGAAATACGGGAATGGAAACCTATAAGTCTGGAATGTAAGGTTGTCAGATCTGCACTAGAGTTTCTTAGTCTGATCTAAGACATCTTTACTACCACATTTATTTTCTATACAATTTTATTATGCGTAATCTTGCTTAAAAAGACGCTATTGCTTAATATTCAAATTATTATTCTATGTATTTAAAATGCACTGGAATCTCGCCTCGCAATCAATCTATTTGGTGTATTTTACGACTCATTCCCGCACAGAATTCACTAAAAATTTTAATGGCCACGGCAGTGATATTGTCAGTAGCATAGTCATTGTTACAATTATTACATTAATCTGTTCAAAAGGAAGTAATTTATCTTTAAATGGATCAGTTTTCTGGACTTACCTAAAGATACGCTGTAACAAGTAAAATCCTGAGCAGAACTTTTGGTTTCGTCATATATAATTCAATATCTATAATGCATTTAATATCGGAAAACAGTAAAAGTCGATAGTGATTGGATTGATTTTTGAATACTAAACTATTGCGTATATCATATTGCAATGACATCATAACGAAGTGGGATTGTGATCAAGCACTGGCTTAACCATTTGGCAAAAAAAAAAAAGAAAATAAAAGTATGGTAATGCTCCGAGAAATTAATAGTTTACAATTACTTTAATGACTATGCTATGGACATTTATTGCCGTGGGCGGTGCAATGTTTGTCAGTCGTGTGTGACAGCAGGTGCCATACACACGATCCCAGCGCCCAACCTCAGCCTGTCAGAGAAGCCCATCGTGGTCGTCGACACGGATACCGCCAACACCGAGCCAGCGATCGAACCGGTATATACCAGTTTAAATATTAGAGCTCAATATATAGCTAAAGGTGATTATTTAACTCTTCGCGCTCGAGTGGTGAATCGATCACCATATGGTTTGATGCCGCACCTCAAGAAGTGACTTTCGTTCACCACTTTGCTATGGTGATTGGATGCGCGGCAGTTACAGTTTACGAAGATTTTATATATTAATTTGTATGTGTAATTATTTAAGTCGCTGGTATGAAATGCGTCAAAAGGGCTGCGAAAGGTCTAAAGTTGCCGGTGCGTCGCGCGAACAAGGCCCGAAGTGCAAAAGGTTAATAATTCGTCTAAACTCAGTTTACTTTAAGTACTTTTTTGAACGACAGACCATTGCCATCTTAGTAATCAATACTTATTAGATTGAATAGAAACAAACTAACCAGTATATGAGTTTCATTAATTTTAACAACAATTTATGGTAAAAAAAAATTAATTCCATAGGTCAAAACAACATACGAAGTCACTGAAAAGTATTCAGAACCCCAGGTGTACCAAATGCCGGCTAAAATCGAGGCACCCACAGGATTTTCAAAACAGGTCGTAAGTAGAACGATTCTCGCTGAAATGATAAGCAGGAACACTCCTAAAGATGAGGTATCCCCAATTTGCGATTTACTGTTTTCCCCATCCAACTATTTCCCACCGATATCGGAAGTGAAGTATCATTTGGAAGGACGGCGTCCTAATCGTCTTTGGAAGGAAGTGATAAACAGAATAAATACAAAAAAAACAATGAATGCAACACGATAAATACGGCAGAGGTAGGATGTAATTAGACAAAATTATCAGCATTTTAGTTTAAAAAAAACGAGAGATATTTAGATCATTATTGCTATGAGTTCGCGTAACATGTTTTCATGTGAATGTTTTAGGCAGTGATAATTCCGGTTAGAATATACGTACAATAACATTTCACTTTCTAGTCCCTGAAAACACCTGAATTACAACAGTTCGTGCAGAACGGTGCGTCTTTTCCATTGTCGGCCCAGTACGGGCAACCGTCATTACCTTTGCCACAAAACCCACAGCGATTTTCAATTCAGGTAAAGCGTATCATTGTCTTTTCCCTGATTAAAAATAAGAAATCTTAAAAAGTAAGTTTCCAGTAAAAATATAACTGTGTATTTCAGGGTTTCACAGATCTATCCGGCCATCAAGACCTTCTACAGACAGCAGCTGAAGGTATAATCATTCCACCGAGCGCACTATATCAAAATGATCCAAACTTCCTGCAAAAACTACAAAATCAACTGTTGCAACAATTCCCCGCAGTCGAATTTATACCATACACGGCCGATGTACAGCCACAAATTCAACAAACGACACAATCTGAATTATTTTTGTTAGAAAACGAAGTCATAACACAACAAACACCAATCTCCTTCAAGTCAGATGAACCTCATAGGAATATTGTACAAAGAGAAACGCAAGAAGCCTCGCTTGCATCTTTAATGCCGCAAGCATTTACTCCTAGCAACATAACAGAAAATGTAACTGATCCACCTGATATAGCTAATTACCAACAAAATGTAACAGAGACGGTCTCATCAGAAACAGATCTTGCAACCACAACTGTAAAGCATATAGTTGAAACTACGACGGAACAAAGTACTACACCTATATACTACGCTCAAGTCGGTCAAAGTGTAGGTAATATTATAGCAAAAGGATTTTACTCAGCTATAAACGACGTCAGAGCAGCGGCTGCATTAGCACAAGTGGAAAAAGTAAACGAACTTGCAGTTATAGAAAATGTCTCAACTACAATTAAACCGGAAACTGTTGAAGATGAAAGGAATAAAGAACAAAATTTAGATAAAGACGAAAAGAATGTAACCAGCAATGAAATAAAGCATTCGTCTAATGAAATCAAACTTGCTGGAGCTCCGTTTGAAAAAGCAGGTGAATCGGTTAACTTCACTTACAGATTATTGCGCTCGCAAGATGATTCTGCCAAAAATAATAGAAACGGTGATATGTATGCCGGACAATTAGTACAAGCGATGATCAGTGAAGATAGAGATTTCAATAAAGGCAGAGGTAACATAGTATCGTGGCGACCGCCTTTGAGTTTATTTGCAGTACCAGAAAAGAAAGTCGACAATCCTCAAAAGCTGAGTGTGGTAAAAGCGAAAATACCGCCAAAAAGTAAATTGACATTTGACGATAAAACTGGGGAGCCTATATTGAGAATTTACGCGAGTTATTCTGAAAATCCGATTCAGGTAAGAAATTATGAATGTAATAAGAATTAATCTTCAAAGATATAATTTATTAATATTTTTTATTTAATTACCAGTAATAACGGTGTTATCTGTTCACAGAAGGAGTTGGTGCTATCAAAATTGTCAAATATAAAACATGTTAAAGAGGCAGTAATTCGGAAACAAGATTCTATTGACAGTTGGAAGACTGTTACACCAAAACCATTCGAGAAGACCATACCTGACGCGCATCAAATCTCGCAATTTGGCCTCAAGCTACGATCCAGAAGTGACGACTACATTCCTCTATTTGAAGAATACGAGGAATGATGTAATTCTAAATTATAGATTTATTTAAAAGGCCAACGATTAAATTTAAGAAGAAAATATTTATGCTCCGTAATGTAATAATTTATTGAAGTCATAAGAAAACCTATATTGATGTTGAACAATGCAACTACAAACGATAATATACAATACAATTTAATAATAATACGTACAGACAATAAGATCGTTTCAAATTATGTTTTGATCGTTAAACATAAATATATAATTAAGTTATATAAACAACTGCGAATGAATAAATCTTTAATTTTGATCGACTGTGGGAATAAAAACAAAAATACAATTGAAAAATGTTACCGAATTGAACATCCCTATAGGTGTTATTTATGAAAGCCTTTAACAACTAAAGGGCTTTGGAAAATGAACGAGGAAAATTCTTTAATTTTTTTTATTAAGATTTCATCGTAAAAGTAAGATTTTTTGTTATACAAGTCCCATTAGGACTTCTTATTCTATTAAATTTATAATATTAAATCTATTTCACTAAACTTAGTTACAGCCAACGCAATTGAATACTTCGTTAGGACTGACTTTTTTATTATATTTAATTGTAAATATATTTCTTATTACGTAATGTTTTATGCATTTAGCTCATTGTTATTAAATATAAGATAAAGATATGTTTAATAAAAGACATTTTAAATTATCGTTAAACTTTTATTATATGAAGGTCACTATCAAAACTCAATATACATTAATCAACTTTTATACATCATTCAAAAAACATTCCTATTGTTTTTTTTTTCATACTAGAATTCATTCAGAATAATATAAAATCAAGTGAAAACATCTGAGAAATTTATTTATTAAACAGCGTGATGTGTCACCGACTGAATTGGAACTTTATCAGTTTATAGTTGGACTAGGCGTATTATAAACTGTCAGCAAATTGTAAACGCCTCAAATTTTCGATGTCTTTACTACAATATATTTTATCAGTGATTTCGTCAATCTCAATGCCATATATAATACTCAAAAAAAAAATCATACTGAAAGAATTCTGTTACATTATGTAACTATTATTTTATCTATTCGAAAATCAATTAAACTCACCTAGCGTTAAGATAAAAATAACTTTATTTAATTTAAGCATTGGCAACACTATTGCCTGCCCATTGAGATTAATTTAACAACTATTTGAATGTACTTGTTTATATTTTCATGATTAATTTTTCTGGAAGGTGGCAAACCAGCAAGCAGGTCACCTCATATTAAATTACCGTAACCCTTAACAGACAGAGGAGGGGATAAACAGAAAAAGGATATTTCATTTTCCTATCCAACCCCCCTCCGTGAAAACCTCTTCCCCTTCCCATCTTTTCTTTATAAGAAAGTGGTGGGAAGGGGAAGAGGACTAGAATTGGGTCACCAGCACCTCACTCCTCAGATAAAACGCAGAATGCTTCTACTTGTCGCCTGTCTTCTGTGAGGTCGTGGTATTTGACCGGTCGAGCGGGCCATTGGAACAGATGTTATTGCGGACTCTACCACTGTTAGATCATTTATTATATTTCTATCTACATTTGCATTGAACATTAGTATTTTGAATTATGTTTGCTTTTTTGATACCACAGCCTCAATATGAAGATTTTCTGAAAAAGGAAAATAACAAATTTTAGATTTAACAATAGTAAAGACTTATTAATACTCCTTTGAAATATTAAAAATATTTCTTAGCGATAGATTGGCTTGTACTTTATTATATCTATAGTCAGGTTCTATCAAAACCTTATTATTTTAAATTTTCGATTACTGGCCAGATACTTCGAGTAATTTTAAAATTAGAACATTCGTTCTTGCCGAAAATAAGAAGGAAATTAATTTTCATACATAGAGTGGTTCAAGAAAGTAGATACGAGTCAAGGTTATCGCTTTGCACTGCTGTGGTTACTCGCTAACAGAAATTTTCAATATTTTGCAAAAATTTAAAATAACACTACGGTTTATTTATCCCACTATCAAACGATACACTGATAAAAGTTTTGAATGAAGACCGTAAGAGGCCCGGCCGACGTGGCAAGTTAGGACACCAGTGATCATTACATTAAAAGTTTTTGACAGAATTTATGACCTGACTAGGTACAGTCGAGTTCCTTGGCGGTATTCCACTTACAGAAAAATTGCCTTGTTCCTTGCAATGAGCTAAACTCCACAATTGCTTCTCCTCCTTACAAATAACCAATTAGGGTGCTAGCGATGTTTTGGTAAAATAAAATCTGTGGCGTACCTGCACTGTATCCTTGACTATTGTTATCATCATTGTCTGTTTTCCGTTCTGTAAATTTTACGACCTCTGCCATTCAGACAAATTAATTATTTCTGAATACCCTAATGTTACAACATTGACCGATCTTTTTTCGTCCTAATACATTTAAAAGTGGCATCCTATTGGTTATTAAGTCTGCGTAACGTCTCAAGGCGTATGAAACGTTCAAACGATTGTCTTTTTTAAAGTGGAATACCACCAAGGAACCCAACTGTACATTCATAGTAGTTGTTTGTGCCGACCACAAATTCAATACTACATAATGATCAGAAATGGCAACTATCAATATTACACATTAATAAGAAATATAGTGTACTTAGGTAAAACAGTTTCATTTGATCCCAACAGCAATGAAAATGAAGTAGATAGAAGAATAAAACTAAGCTG
>DWLR01001461.1:0-18198 GCA_018246295.1 Papilio alexanor hazarajatica
TTCTGCATATCAATGACATGTTGCAAATAAGCAACATCCATTGCTATGCAGACGATAGCACTGGTGATGCATTGTACTCGGCTCGCGCTAATATTTCTCATGGTACCGCCCTTGAGAACCGTAACAAACTTATGTCTGAACTTGAGATCTTATTGGGTAATGACTCGGTTTGGGATCGACAAAATCTTGTCGAGTTTAACTCCAAAAAGACATAAATTTGCGCGTTTACCGCTAAAAAACAACCTTTTGTCGTGAGTCTTTGCTTCGAAAGCACTCCTCTGGTTGCCTCAGCCAGTATCAGTATCCTCGGTGTAGACAAATCGAATGATGTTCAGTTTCGCGGTCACTTGGAAGACAAGGACACGCTAGCCTCCAAAAAGCTTGGTGTGCTCAGTAGATCGAAGCAGTATTTCCAGCCGAACCACCGCCTCTAACTTTATAAAGCGCAAGTTTGGATGGAATACTGGAATACTGCTCGCATCTCTGGGCTGGAGCTCCACAATACCAGCTTCCTCCATTTGACCGCATACAATACAACGAAGAGCAACTCTAATGATCAACGACCCTGCTCTTATTGATCGGCTTGAACCTCTGGCATTGCGCAAAGACGTCGCGTCCCTTTGCATTATCTACCGTCTATACTATGGGAAGTGTTCCGAAGAACTGTTCGGTACAGTCCCTGCCGCTGGGTTTCGTTACCGCACAACACGACAGAGCTCCAGCTACAATCCGCACCACCTTGATGGTTGGCATTCCAAAACCGTGCGGTTTTAGCTCGAACTTCTTCTCGCACAGCCGCGTTGTGAAATGATCTGTCCCCAGCGGTATTTCCAAACTGATACGACTTTGGGGCCTTCAAGCAGAGAGTGTACTTCCTCTTTAAAGGCTGGCAATCCATCTGCAGTTCCTCTGGTGTTGCGGATGTACATGGGCGTCGGTTCATTTAATGTTAGGCGACTCGCTGCTCGTTTGCCTCCCTTATTCCATATAAAAAAACACTCTCAAAACCAATCTAGAATTAGAGCGTCCGACGATATGTAACTTGAACTTAACATTTCCGCGATTTGATTCTTGCTCCAATTTAAGCTAAGCAACGCAACGTTCCACGATTCATCGAATTTCTTACAAGGTTTACTTGGATCTTATGCAGATATTATAGTCACAGCAATATTTTTTATACCACGGAAGCAGAGACGATCACTACGTAGAGTGTAAACATACATAACAGTAGATATCATATATGGCCGGTTAGAACAGCAGACTAACCTATATATATATATATATATACACACACGTGTGTGCGTGCGTGCGTGCATGCGTGCGTGTGTGTGTGTGTGCGTGTGTGTAGAATATATGTAATATATTTACATTAAATATGATTATAGTGTGTTTTAAGGTCTTGCAAAGAGATTTCTTAATTTATATTGGACATAATTTACAACGAGATAAGAATCCAAGGTCTCAGAATTGGCTGCAGAACCCAGCGGTAATTAAATATTTAAATTAAAATACAATATGCAAAAAATTCACTTAACTACCTAACGAAATAACTCATATGTACATATTATACACAACTCCACAGATATTTCACTCAGATATTAGTGGCTCTCGTAAGACGAGGGTCAAAAGGCTAGTCAAGAAACAAAACACAAAAAATAGCTACTGACCGATGCTACTTTAAAGAACGACCTGCAAAACCCTTGCTGAATATTATAAAGCTCTTCAAATCAAAATGGACCTTAATCCTCAGGAATAAACGTTAATAGTGTTGCAAAATGCACCGCAACATTTGTAATTAGATTCTGACAGCAAAGGGACCGACTGTCAAAAAGTCGGCGCCACGGCCAGTGTGGCGTAAATAAAGCATTATAAGCGAATAGAAATAAGAATGAAATTGTAGGATTTGGCTCAGATATTCTCTTGAGACGGGCTTATTTAAAGATCAAATATCCAACAAAATAGCAGGTCGAGATAAAAATTTATAAATTACAAATTATATTTATAAATTTCATAAGAAAAAATTATAAATTATAATCATAAATTTCATTTGTTAAATTGCATTATTAAATAACTTATAATAACAGTTTGTGAATCAGTAGTTGCTTTATTATTTATTAACTAAAATTCTAGCATAACCTTCAGCTTAGTTGGAGTGTTATGGTGGTATGCATACGAGTATGTTTTTAAAAACTTTAACAATAGATTAAATAACATCATACAGTAATAGTTTAATTAATATCGTAGGTATACAGTATAATTACAATTTACAAACTACTCCAAAAAGTTTAGATGAATCAAATGTGGTTAAAATTTTAAACAATTTATGATGCCTATTTTTCTCTATTTTGAATTCCATTATCGTGATGGTTTTTACAAGTTCCACTTCTTTCCCCAATCTTTGCAACACTACTTCATTGTGTATTTTATCTCTTCGGGATATCCTTAACATTCTTCTGTAAATCCACATTCCGAAAGCTTCAATCTTTTTGCACACGGCATTTGAATGGAATGGAGATGTAGCAGCGTCCAAGATTTGATAGATTGATTACCATAACTTCAAGCATATTAGTAAGATAAGTATCCACTGCATCCAACGTCACCCGTCGCGCCATGGATACGCGCACCCAACCAGTTCTTTAACGGCGCCTTAGCGGCTGAACAAAGCCACCAAGGTATTTATGTAAATGGTAGAATTCCGAAAATGCCGAGCATGGAACAAAAACAATGAGGCGACGGTAAAAACTGGCGGCGAAAGTTTAATTTTTCGGATTGGGACACTTCTATATGCGGACTATGTGGCGAACAGCTCCGACGACCCCATTACCGCAACGGGGGCCTTTGGAATTTCGGTAAGGTAGGTAATTCCTTGTGACATGTAATGTTGTAATTATTACTTGCACTGCGGATACGTTGAAAACCTTCGTTTAATTGCAAGCTACGACTTTATTTAATTTTTACTTTAAAAAAAATATTCACAGCGGTAGAGTAAGCAACAATAACATCTTTTGTACGATTGGCCCACTCGACTCACAGAAAATAGGCGTTAAGTAGCACTCCTCAGACGAAACGCAGAAGTACTCGTATTCTGCGTTTCGTGAGTGCGGTGCCGGAGGCCTAATTTTAGTCCCCTTCCCCTTCCCATCCTTTTCTGATGAGGAAAGAATGGGAAAGGTAAGAGGATTTGATGAGGAAAGGAATGGATAGGAGGAAAATCTCATTTTTCTATCTATCCCCTCTGTCTATTAAAAGGTAGGCAATGCCATCTGCAACTCGCCGATGCTTGTTGTACATGTCTATGGTAGCGGTCACTTAAGTGACCTCTAGCCCATTTGCCACCTTCTTATATAAAAAAAATGTTCTTATTATTTTACTGCCACACCATCACTCTCAGTCTCTGTTACCACTTTACGATTAGTTAAGTGGCTTTAAAATTAAGCTAATAAATTTCGTTTATGAGGCTGATTATAATAAAAAAGTAATAATAATATGAAAAATATAATGTAAAAGTAATAGTAATAATATGTGATAATAATCTTAACAATTTCTTCCGTTTACTAATAAAGCAACCTTGAAATAAAATTCAAGTGGCTACTAAACACCGTAATGAGGTCAGTTCCAGCCACTGCTGACGATTAGCTTCTAATTCTTTTTGCGGTAACAGTATCTCAATTTTATTGTTCATTGCCTCTCGAACGTTTTGTTTTGTCTGATCCTTCAAGATTGCAATCTTTGATTTAGGAGGTTGGCGATAAGCGTTCCCGCCTTTTACCTTATGTTTACCATATTTCTTTCTGAAATTGGATGACGTTCATATGCATATGTACCTGTATTTTATTGTTAAAATAATGCCGGTAAAATCGTTTTGAATATTTCTTTTACTGGCTAGTTTCGCTTACTTTTAAGCATAGTGTGAGATCTATCAAACAAGGGGGTTTTCGGCTATCGCATTTACGCACGGTTCCGTCTCTACATACTAAAAGAGGAAGATATTTAACAAAGAGTCAGTCAAACTCTGTTTAATGTCAGGAAACGATTTTTTTTAAATCATTGAATACTGATTTTTTTAAAAATAATAATGATAAACAAGATTCACGGAGAAAATCATGAAATGAAACACAACTTCGAAGAACTGTAAAGAGGCGAGAAAACGAGCATTGTGACTGGAATTTATATATAACCCATCCTACACAACGTTAACGGCGTAGCATTATCTAGGTTAGTGATATACTCTCCATGGACGAGTGTTTTAGAATTTGTGGCCTTGACACTCTAGATCTTTACACTATTGCACAAACCACACGCTAAATAAGTTGTTAATACGCCAGGTACATGATTATATACAGAATCCGATATTTCGTACATGTGTTCACTGTTCACACCACATATATATTCTAGTTGAAAGAATTAGTTCAAGGTCAGCATCCAGTTTCAAAATTATATGAGCGTATATATAAGACAGACAAAAAGTTAAATGAGAACTGTGGGTTACAGTTGTGGTTGTAGTTTGCAAATATTTTGCTCTAACCCTGCTGACAATGTTTGCCTGGAAGGTCCAAAGCGGTGATTCACCCACAAAGTTTTTAATTCTCGAAGTACGTCGAAGGTCGAAGTATGTTGAAGGCGCGCTTATATGGCCTTTAGACCATCTGGGTGGTTTTTTTACATCTATTTTTAAGGATGAGAAGATATTAATTACATAGTTTTGTTAATTAATCAGTTACAGCTCGTACACGAATAGCGAAAAGTGACATAAGAAACCTAATAAGAAAGATTTCCAATCGTAATATATATCTAGATCAGATTGTGCACGTTTGTTCGCATGAATGTATATTTGCAAGGTCACATGTATTTAATATACAGTTTAAATAACTATGCAATTTTCATATTAACAGACAGTTTCATTTATTTTATTTGGAATTAAAAAAAACACACTAATTTGAATGACGCCGCTTTAGATTTCATACAATTAAAAGAACTCATTAGATGACAAGCGGTGCATCCTCAACTCTGTATGTAATTATTCAAAGCACATCGCGCGGTCGAAGCTCAATAATTAACATTTCTTGTCCGAATCCAAATTGGGACAAACAGCAAATAGGTCTAATTAAACAGTTCGTCCGGAGACAGCGGGCGGAGGGTTTTTGCCGTTCGGTCCATAATCGTCCTTAATCGGACTACAATTAAGGTGATTGTTATCGGATCGAGGCCGGGATGCCGATGTGACGGACGGTTTGTGGGCCTCGACATTTGAGGAATTCTAAAACGGCTAATACAGTTAATGTGCATATATAAATAATTACGCAGACGCTGTCTTATTACTGGGAGTTTTATTGCATTTTATTTATAAATTCCCCAATTTAGCCATCAAACTGTGTATTTATTTTGATATGTTAAAGTTTTAAAAGTATTTCCAACATATAAGCTGGCCTTACCAAGTCGTTACAGAAAATAAATCGAAAGGCAATTGAAACAGCTCCAATAGTCGAGGTGCTTGCGTTCTGATAATGTAGTTAAATTCCTCGACGCACTGTAATGGAATCTCTGTATTTGCATCACTATGCCAGCACACCTCTAATTACTGTAATACCTGTCAGACTCACCTTTTAACCTACTTGTTGACTGTCTCTGGATTCCAATGCATTGTCACTATGCCTCATTTGTATTCTGCTCGTTCTTTCATCACAGGCCGCTGTGGACGCAAGTGTTTCTTTCGTTTGTCCCTTTTCATCCACTATATTATCTATATTATCATCCCTCTCGATATGATATGACCGATCCGTTTCTGTGATGGAAAACAAATAAAAGATCGCTTTCGCTTTGTGATCGACGCTTGTTCAAATAAATGTGGACATGTATTCCTCGCGAACAATTGCTGCCGTTTGTTCAAGAAATGCTTCGGCGCTTTTGATTTTAGAAACAACTTCAACAGAAATGGGTGTTTGGTGTTGACATTATTTAAATTAATCTGTCCTCACTATAGCCATTTTCCTTCTATGATATCTGTATTAAAATCCTTATAATCGGTAAACAATTTATGTCAAGATTTCAGACTCCAGATGTAACAGATGATCAACAATTATTGGCTGTTATTTCACATATTTGTCATGAATTTGAGCATACAATTTTGTTGTACAGTTTATAAGGATTAGCTCCACCAACAGATCGTAAAACGGAATTTCATAAAACCAATTCAATTGCATGTTTATAACGACCTTTTCTAGGAAATTACATATAATGAATTAAAGGATAGAGATGATTCTTTTTACTAGAATATCTTCATAGCAGTAAAAAATGAAATTTTTATAAAAATCTATATCTCTGTGAGAAATAATTCCCACTGTGTAATTTTCAAAGAAAACGCATTAAGTTTTCGTCGCTTAGTCACATCTTATGAGTTGTGACGCAGGGCGGAAAGTGGAATAAATTTCAACGTGTTTGTTTCATTTCTATTTATGTGCATATATCTTAATCGAGACATCGTCTTCCCCATTTGTATTTCAGTATCAGAATAATGACATAACTTTATTTTAACTACTATTTATTACCTTCATTTAGCGTTATTTAACTCGATACTGTATGTGATAAATTATTATACGTATAGATTAGACAGGCCCACAAGCGTATTAATGTATTAAGATAATTATAGATACATACTACTGAAACATTTAAGCACAAAAATATTTTAAGAAGAATTTACAAAAGATAAACGTAACGCTTCATCATTAATAAAGCTAATGACATTTCATCAAATGTCACTATTCCTGAAAATGTCAATGTTTCGAATCCACGTAAAATGCGTTAAATAATTTTAATAGTCTATGACGTTGCTTATCTGTGATCTTAATAATGTTTTCACATTATTCTTTCTTTTCTTACTTTTATGGAAGTGATAGAGTTATTATGTAACCTCGGTTATCAGGAGCAACACAAATATTCTCCTCGAGAATTATTTACAAGCGAACGATCTCATATTAACACAGAAGTATTATTCGTCATAATATAATTCGGCAAGGACGGGTGATTTCTGGCGCATCGCTAACATTAATTTCCGATCAAATCAGCCCCATCCTGTGACCGTCTGGTAACCGACGACGACCTCTATCGCCGAGTCATCGAACCCCAAAATATTTCCTAAATGGGTTAACGTCCCGTCGCACACGCAACGCTGGCCTAAACCTAAACCCGAGGTGATCACTGGAATCCGACCGAATTATACCGCAATCCGCTACCACGGATGACCGACGAAAATTTTAATGAAGGGCGCCCAGCCCGCAGCTAATATTGGATGATCTTATATCGCGTTTTAGAAAGTTTGTCTTGATGTGAGGTTACTCAGAAAAAAATAACTTTATTTTATTAGATGCAACCCTCAAAAAATAATTATAACAATTGCAAAAATTAAATAACATAGAAATGAAAAGAAAGCATATTAAGCACAATAAAAAGGAGAAATAAAGAACACGATTTAACAAATAAAAGAATAACACTGCCCAGTGTAGGCGTTTACGATGTGGTGTACATCGTAAAAACATTATCTACATATACTAGTATTAGAATAAGTTATTCGGCGTATTTAAACAATAAGTGTGGGATTAATACATTTTACGACAGTACAAAACAACCCCTGATCTTTAGTAGAAAGTACCTCTGCTTGTAGAATAAATTCATTAACTGACCTTCTACCTCAAATGCTGGTGTTAGATATCGCGGCAGAACTCATCTAGACAGCCTCCAAGCTAGGAAAATTAAAACCGGACTCTTAACCGAAAACGAGATATTTATATCCTTTTAGTATTTTTATCATAACTACTGTTATAAATCACCTTTCAGTCTACCTCATTTTCACAATATACCTCAGCGTATGTACATCCGATGGCTGAGTTACTCACAGCCCCGTTTTAAATCGGCGTCTGTTGCAGGCGTAGAATAATTCACCGTTGCGAATCGAACGACGTTTCCACGTAAAGCGAATGTTGTGTTTTATAAGGAAAATCTGAATTTAGACATTATGTAAAAAAACTGGCCACAAATAAACGTTTACTTTTACTGTCTTCGATATTGCGATGCGCTTATCGTAACTCCGCGCCATGTGCGGATCAACAAAAGATTGTATTGATTTTGCCGACTACAACGTATTCGCACAAAACAAGTGCACGATATTGAATTAAATTTAACCGTGTTTATAAATTGAAAATATGAATTTAATATAAAGAGAATTAATTTCGAATAAAACACTTTTACAATACACACATAGACATAAACTGTACTCAAGTTTTCAAGATTTTTTTAGAATAATCATTATTGATACTATTTTAATTATCTGTTATGTACTAACTACTAAGACCTCCGTTATCATCCTAGGAGATTGAAACATACCTGATTTATTATAGCTTATAAACTTGGTCATTAAGCAGCAAAACTAGCCGACCAACTTCCATAAATACAATTTTACAATGCTAACAATGTTATCTAAAATGTACGATACTGTGATCATGTCAGATCAAATTCTAGAGTTTAGAACAATAACTAAATCTTCATTTACATATCATAAAAGAATCAAAGTTGGCAAAACATTTAAAGACCTCGCACATAAATCAGTCGTATACAGTGTTACACACCGCTCGGTAGTCGTCATTTAAAAACAATCCGGCGGGGTTGCCTCGCGAGTAACTGTTTATGGAGTTGCCGCCAAACCGGGCGCTAAGTGAAAAAAAACGAACCCCAAGCGGCCGAGTCGAGGCGACCCAGCAAAAACCTACGCGCGGCCGCCGGCCCCGTAGTACATGACTGCGGAGTACTACGCCACACTCCGACGGCCGTCTCTCTCGCTCGCTGCGCGCATCGCTTTTTTTCTGTTTGTTTGTCAATACAATAAAGAGCTTACGATTAGTACCACAGCTATTGTTTCTAATAAAAATGATTATTGTATTTTTAGATAAGAATGTATGTATAAACTTACGTAATGTTTAAATATATTATTGGCACTAATACTGTTAAAACTGTTTTGTAATCTCTTAAAGTAATTTAACTCCACTCGGAAACTTCGGTGTCGAGTATTACATCGCTTATAATATCTGTGAGGCGGTTAAGCACTCAAATATCATGACTTGGCCCTCCATAGATTAACCCTTCCAAGCGAACGAACCTTAGCTTGTGCTGTTAATTGAAAGTTTTTACCATTCCGACTCGAGGGCGTGCAAGAAAACCACCTCGCGATTAATTACATACTGATTAAATGACCATTAGCTTACTTATGTTACCGAGTTACGAGTAATTTTCTTATCTTATGAAAAAAACTGGTCCCGATTTTCGAATATCTATAAATGTGACTTTCCTTTTAATTATGTATACAGAGATCACTGCAAGGTCGATAGACCCAATCGTTTATGTCAAAGGAATATAGTGATAATGTAGTCCAGAGTAACGTTTATTTACAGTAATTAATGCAGCTACCGTATTGCCAATACGCGGTTGGTGAGAGAAAATTGTCTTGGGATTTGGCAATTGAAAAATATAAATCTGCGGCGGGTGATTTCGGAGAAATGTGTGATGACTCAGTCCCACACACAGATTTTTTTACGTGCGACAGCTGGGACGCGTGTACTCATAGAACTGTTATTTATTTCGAGCAAACGTACGTACGTTTCTCTAATCTGTTACAGCAGAGGTGACAAACATTTTCATCGCGATTGAGCCAATAATATGAAATCGATTCCGTTTGATCTCTCGTAATGCAACTCAGAAATTGATTAAAGAAAATAAATGCCCTCAAGTATTTCAACTCAGTCGAGAGATACTTCGATCGTAGGCGTCCGTGAGTTTCGGAGATCAATTTAAAGGTCTTTTTTTAAGATGCCGCCAAATTGTCAAAATTAATAAAATAGAAAAATCAAAACGCCGTAGACAAGATTGTTTCGTATTATTTATTATTTATAATTATATAGATATCCATCTATATAATTCTATTTATAACACTCACACCCGTAACCCAGAGGGGTAGGCACAGATTAAGGATTTCCATTTGGAGCGATCTTGGCACACTTCTCTCGCTTCTTCTGCATCAATACAACTACGCATACATACTCATCGCTTTCTTGTACTCCTTACATCGCCTTTCTTTAGGATATCATTAATATGATTGATATAAGTTTTTCTAGGTGCGAATGACATATTTTTATTGTCTTTAAATGCAAAAAGCAATGAAAACCACTCCCCAAACATAAGTATTTAGTAAATAAAATTTACACATTTTTTTACTTAGGCACTGTTAAATTTTAATGGCACAAAGATCATTACTGCGGCCACCGGCGGTGCGGGTGCCATAGCGCGAGTGTTTTGTTTCTTTCTATATCTGTCTTTATGGTTAATTTGGCGCTGTGCAATATTTAGTACATCCATTTTAGCAATTTAATTGATTGTTGATTTATTATTTGATAATCTAATTACTGTATGATTGTAAACATCGTTAATTTATAATAGTGTACAATTCAGTTTTGCATTTTTTTTTTGCAATATAACCGTAATATATCATTGCGGAGTGTAAACTTAAACTCGTCAGCGAAGTATTTACTTGATTCAAGTTTTAGCAAAATATCCATAGTTGTTACGATTGTGTTGATATATTATCTTGTTGTCTTTTCTACAAACATACATACACACACATACACATACTACATATACATTTTGTTTACATATACAAGCTGTAAAAAAGTTGGGAGTCCAGGATATTTGGAAGAGTAGTACGAGTACATACTGTGCCGACCCTACGCTAGTGGGAAAAGGGCAGGGAAATCTCCCCCATGTTATATAATCATGAAACCTTTACCTGTCGCAATAAACTTCGTTTACTTCATAATGCGCAGCCACACATTGTCTATTTCAAATCAATGAAAAATATTAAGATGCAGATATATTGATTGTTTGTTTGTTCTGTATAAACTCAAAAACTAATGAACCAATTTTAATAATTCATTAATCAATAGAAGGCTCTTTCTTCTATCAGTGAGTAGTCTAGACTATATTTTCTTTATTTGTACGAGCTAAGCCGGAGCGAGTCGGTAGTTTAAAAAAGTATCCATGTCGAGTGCACTAACCATAAAGTGCTCGATAAGAGCTGTCAAAAAATTATGTCGTGGTCACTTCGTCGCCGACCCGCTGACTTGGCTGACGTCCAGACTCACCTGACGCTCCCATTTCGCTTCCGTTCAGGATGCGTTCACACTGACTGACACTATTTATAGGTTTCAAAGCATCCGATGACAACAGATTGTTTGAGACAAGTTAAAAAAGAACTTCAATGCTAAGAAAATCAGTAATCAGGCATTTTTTAATTTTTTTTATGATCACTTGAAGAGACGCACAGGAAGTTCATCTGGTAGTAAGAAATAAAAATAAGCACTTCGCTAAATTCTGAACTTGTTGCTCGAAGTTTGTCAAAAGGACAAACTTCGAGCAACAAGACAAACGTGATTACGTTCATTTAGAGACCTACTACAACTACATCACAATATTTGCAGTCTGCTGTTAGAGATTAGCGACTCAGTAACATCCATTTTGTCTTTTAGCAAGGGTTAAGTGGCGAAAATTTTCCGGGTAATCAGTTACAGATTAAATCAATATGTAATATTCGATCTTAAACCAATAAGTAATAATGCAAAAAAAACACTTAGAGTAAAAGGTCTTATAGATTTATCTATCAGCAAACTTTAGTTTAATATTAATTACAATCAAGTCAAAATTAATTTGCATCATCATGAGGAAATATTTTTGATGCAACATATTTTAGAAAAGTTGAAAAGCCTGAAAACGTTTTAAAAAGAAGGTTTCAAATACATATTTGGTGTTGCAGCTATTGCGCTAATTTCAATTTATGTAAGTATACCTTTTTATTTTCTTACCTTTTTCGTTCTTGATAATAATTTTCAAATACTTTGAGCCTATTTACACACATATACATACATACATACATACATAATTACATACATATATATATATATATATATAGTGGATCGTGTATCTACCGTCACCCACTTGGCCATAAGCGTGCGTCGATTCATTCATATTTCCATCGTTGAAGTTATTATGGCGTAGGCAGAACTATTGGCAATGATACGTCGACGTTGAATTCAATAGTTCGTTGGAAGTCATGAATGAAATGTAGGCGGTGAGAGCGCGGAGAGAAAAAGCCACGTGATTTGGTTTAGCAATTGTACTACAAGTTCGCACGCGCCTGAAAATTTTCCGTTGTTACTATAAAGGTCAGACCATCGAAAAGAACAAAATAGATAGACAAATACTAGAGAGATGGTTTCTACTTTTTACAATGCAATTATTTGCTTTAATTCAAATCGTAAGCCGACTTATGTGAGTTAATAAATGTCCGACTTACGATGACGTTCGAGAGGTTAATTGTCAGCTTGTTGTTACAAGTTTTATAAAATTAACTTTAATTTAAAAGCGAACTTGGTTAATATTATTCTAATATTTTTTTAAATCTAACGCTACCCTGTTCTGGTTTAAACTACATATATGAAATTAGGATGCGTTTATTATAGTTTCCAGATGGCTTACAATACAGGATATAGACTCAACAAATCTTCTTTAATAATGTAAGAAAATTTAGCACGGGGATGTCGATGATTACAACTCAACTCTTAACTCTATTGGTACATTTACAGATTATTCAATAATTAGTATTCAGAGCGTCTGAGCTCTGTTCGTGGGTGTAGCCACGTTCTTGAGTCCGAGGAAAGCGCAAACAATAACCTAGAAGCATGCAAAAAATAGATTGTTTTGTTCCCTTGACTTTTTTTTAAACGAGGTGTTGAAAGAACAGGAAAACACAACGAGACATCGCGTTCTCAATTGTTTACTCTATTGTATGGGTGTCAGTAAGTTTAGTTATTCGGAAGAAAAAACTAAGTATGCACCCGCGCCCGTAACCAAGAGCAGTAGGCAGACATTATGGACTTCCATTCTGCGCGTTCTTGGCACATCTTTCTCGCTATTTTCTCATGTATACATCTACCAAAACATGCGCATCGTTTACGGATACTCTTTATATCTTTATTTTTAATCTGCAGTCTTTTCTAAAAAAAAGTATCCCACCTTTTTGCGAAGAAATATAAATTTAAAAAAGAGTTTTGATTAAAAACGCTCTAGAACTGTAAAATTCTGAGCGTTGTTTGTACGCTGATATTTATGTTGGTTCACATTCATAATTGTGTCACGCTGTTGGTTGAACAGGACCGTGATTTTGTGACGTCTCTAGTTTATAAATCTTGGATATCAAACACAAAACAGTTATAATACACAACTGTAATTTAAAACTACATATCTTCATTCCCGCACCAAAGAACGGAATGAACAAAAACTTCGAATAAATTATAGACACTCTTTCTAACAGAAACCGAGCCAATTTTTTTGGTGTCCAAACGACTGTCTCCCTTTTAGATAATACACGCAGTCTATTCCTGTCCGTACATATGTTATTCGTCCGTTGAAATAATAAGGCCATTGGCCTAATGACAGCTGGATATTTTTAGTGGGCGACTTTCGGAGTCGTCTCATCTTAAGTGTAAGGTAAGAAATATCGTAAGGGATTCTCGAACTATGTTTAAACACCTTTCCCTATAAATCTCGGACGTATTTATCTTTTCAAACATTTGGCAAACGAATCTTGTTTTGCGATAAAACAGATGTCACGTCTTTCTGTCGACAATTAAAGACTATTTGAGATCAGATTTAGCAGTTTCAAATTTGAGTGTATAATATATTATTGTATTATTTAAGTGGTGAGCAGTGTTTGCCTTTTGTAGAGATCTTTGACTCTTTACATTAAACATAAATACCAAAGTGAACGTGTATATAAAAACATGTTGATATTCTTCACGCAATAAAGTCCTATAAAGGTGACTGGTTCATCACAATAGGCCTTTCGTAATCGCGATGCTGAAGTACCCAACCTAAACAGGAGTAGACCTGCGTATTACAATACGTATTGTCTATGCCCCAAATTTGATTATTCATTAAACAAATACAACAGGTGATAGATAGTGTCAGTCGCACCACCATAGAGCTCCATACCAGTAGTAGCAGTATACGACTGCCAATTCATTAGATTGATAGGAGAATAATATTTTTCGCAGTATATATTATATGTACGTATACATGTCCTTTTCTCAGTACGGTGGAACATACTGCGATCGCCAACCCGCCTGCCAAGCGTGGCGATTACGGCACATTTCCCCCCAACGATGCGATCAATGGGGAGGCCTATGTCTGTGCCTACGTGGAGATAGATACATGTATATCGGTACCATTGTAAATACCTTTAGCCTAAACGACTTGACCGATTTGGAAAATAAATGTCAGTTGAGATACAGTCAGTCGAGTTTATTGGTTCTTGAAATTCACTAATGCTTGAACGAATCGTTTGTTTGCAGGCAGCCCAGCGCGCGTGGAGGCGATGTCGGGGGCGCGAGTGGTGCGCGGTGGCCGCGTGCGGCTGGAGTGCCGCGCCAGCGCGCGCCCGCCGCCGCGCATCACATGGTACAAAGACGGCAAGCCCGTCGCAGATATCGCACTAAGAAGATTTCGGGTGCAGAACTACAGGTCAGTTTTGTGACAAGCCAACTCAAATCGTCACGTAGACTGACTTTTGAGTTTTTTTTTTTTTGATAATCATAACTTTTATGAATTGCAAATGTTTGGTATGGTGTCACATAAGATCTGGCGAACCGCTTTGTTTCCTTATATGAAAAAATATTATAGCTATTTGAATTCATGTAAGTATTTTTTGTGACTGACTTGTCACAGACTTGAGGTATCAGAGCGCAGAAGGCGCATACCCTAAACTTCATTCTAAGAGTAAATAACCTCGAGGGCTCCCGCAGGAGCCTCGGTTCGCGCCGTTACTTTATTATTATGCCCCGATTGAAATAATTGTTTGTTTCCAGTGTTTACTTAAGTACATTAGTGCCGCTCCGCTTACCCCGTGATCATTAAAACTACGTGGCTAATTGTCCGTAGCGAAGGATAAGCAAAAATACTAACGTAACTTTTTTCTTGCTCACTCAAAGTCTGAACATGGAGAGAATTTAAAACCTTGAATATCGAAGGATATTTTGGTTCTTCTTCAGCAATTTCGCACTTGAAAACACTTCCATCCTTCCTAAGAACTCAAGTGAGTGGGAAATAAAAAAATAATTCTCATATAACTCATGAATATTATACATTGCCTCCATTTTAACGACTTAATTCTCGTCAATAAAGGCCCTGATCTTGATCTGAAAGTAATAACCTACACTCGTTCATAAACACATGTGTTGCGTATATTACAGTTAATGAACAATTTTCCAAACAGTATGCTGATCATAAGCTCAGACTCCTGCGAATGACCTGAGGTACTATGTCAGTTAACCATGTCATCCGATACTATAGGATTTTGAGTCTTATTGGCTTACATAGACGGATTGAAAAGATGTTATTTTATTGAGCAATTAGTGTGAAGTGATCCAGACAGTAGTGTCACGGGTCGCCGATTGCGGGAGCACTAAATATATGAGACGAAGTTCAAGCGTAACACGAACTTTGGCTAGTCGTCAGTTCAGTGACCTCGGCATCAAATCAATTATTTTTATTTTTGCATTTATAATACTATATAATTTAACGATGTCTCAGTTGATGATCCTATCTTAACACCTATGAAAAAAAGAAATAGTGAACATAAGAGTAAAATAATGTAAAAAAATCTAAAACAACCATAATGGCGAAAAATATTGATCGATTTTTTTGTGCTTATAATACGGGGCATTGTAACGATTGTAATCAGTTTAAAACGACCATTTATTAGAAGGTTACTTCATTTTAATGTATACTAAAAGTAATAAATTAAATGTAAGTTTTTCACGCTGTCAGTAAGTCTTCAATAAAAAATTTTTTGACATCATGAAATTGTTTAGTTTTTTTATAGTGAAAGTTAACTTTAATTTTATGCATAAATGTTCTTAAGGTTATATTGTAGCTAACATCAAAATATTGCAAGGTAATATAGGTAATATAAAACAAGGACATCAAATCCCATTGGAAACTTTTTCATATCATTGCTACGATCGTACGGGAAATATACTTAGCTTACTTGAGGCAATGCCTCGTATTAACTGTGTGTGAACGTTTAATATTATTATTAATTAAAAATACACAGAATATTTAAAAAAATGTACGAGTCTTTATCACAAGTAGCTAATTTAATCTGATAATCGTTTTCGTGTAAATTACCAATTCGAGATATTGATTCACTAACAATGCTTTAAATGTAAAGTAGTTTCATCTATAATTAGTAAATGTTTTACATTTATATTATACTATTAGCTTGTAAGTATCGTAATGAACAGTCAGTGAATCCGCAGAGTTCTGTCGTCGCACTGTCCTCAGACGCGACGACAGACGGCAGGAATCCGTTTCTGAGGAACGGTTGGCATTTTCCAGAAATATATGTCTATACTTAGGAGTGAGGGGCTTTGTTAACTTACGCCGTCTTACCAAAGTTACGTCTTCAAGAGATATAATTGCATATAAAAAATTACTTGCTAAAATTTGATAATTTAGAAATTATTAATATTTTCACATCACTATAATCTAAATATCGATAAAAATTCTAAAAGTATATATTTTTGAATATCTTTAAAACTTTTGGCATAATGTGTACTCACTCCATAAACACTTTCCAAAGTTTTATTATTTTTTTTTCATTTATTTATCTCTACTGAAATAGACCCTGACATCGGTGTAAGAAGAATGCAATTTGCTGTTTAAGGTTATTGTCCATTATATCCATGTTGATACGTGTTGATATATGTGGACACATTTATCCGATGAACTCGCTTCTTAGTCACAAGCCGCCGCAATATCCCTCCGCTCTGCCAATAACACACACTTAGTCATTTAGTGCGTGCGTAAGCTGCTAATTAATTTACTTAGTATTTACGTATTTAAAGATCCTACGGCAACGGAAAAAACGGATAAAGTAAGAAAAAAACTTTGGACTTTTTCAATAGAAGTTAAAAACGTTAGAATTCATATTTTATATTAAATTTTTCTGTTATTTTACCTACAGATGTAGTCTTGCTGTATCACACAATTCCATCTATTTTAACTTCAACCCTGTCTTATTGTTGTAATAGACGATTAGAGATTTGATAACGGTGTAAATTTAAATGGAAATGGGTAGTTTCTTAACAACTATCTTTAATGCTCTAGTTTTGTTGGTATCTTTTCTATCTTAATCTATATTCTTATACCATATATAGATTAAACCGAAATAGTTTGTTTGAACGCGCTAATCTCAGGAACCAAACCAAAACTCAAAATCCGATTGGGATTTTGAGTTTTGCATTAGACAGCCCAATTATTGAGGATTGTTGTAAGCTAATTTAATATCTCGCTACAGTACTTAGGACTGAGCAAAAAGAAAAGAACATTAAGCGAGACGCGTGTTGTAGACGGCGCTCGGTGCTGGTGATAAGGCACGCGCGGCGCGAGGATGCGGCGAGCTACGAGTGCAGAGCGCAAGGCGCGATGGGCCCGCCGGCGGTCGCCCGCGCCAACGTCAGCGTGCTGCCGCCCGTCACCACTCCGCCCGATACTGGTGAGTGCTTATAGTATATTTAATAGGCGAGGAACGAGAAGAAAGATGTTTAATATTAGGTCCTTACATATGAAATTAGCGTTTTGTCGTACTGACCATTTTGATCTGAAATATCTCCTCTTTGGTTAAGAATTCCAAATTCAAACTTATAAATTCATTTAGCTGGTACATATGAGTTTTGAAAACATTCATTCATTTGTTTTTTCCCCATTATTTTTTTCTTTGGCGTCGCTTATTACCGCACAATGGAAAACATGAAATACCGGTATATTTTCGAATTCTACAGTGGCACCAGTGCTGCAGAAACAGGTCGAAGGATTAATGATGTGTACAGCGCTGGTGTCGCAAAAGAAAGCTCGGTACGTTTTTGGTTTCAACGTTTTCGTTGTGGAAATTACGACCTTCAGAACCAACCCCGTGGACGGCCGGAGACCAAAGTAGAAAATGAAGAATTAAAGGCTATTGTGGAAGCGAATCCATCACAAAGCACTTCAGAGATAGCTGCAGGCTTCGGGGTAAGTGATAAAACTGTATTAATCCACTTGAAGCAA